>JAOCPS010674067.1:0-10699 GCA_025505425.1 Graphium colonna | reverse complement strand
AAATATATACACACATAAATAAACACATATACATAGACCTACTTACATACATATATATATATATACACAACCATATACTACATATATACTTATAGCCAAGAAAGTAAGTTCTGCCTATATATCTTTGAGCAGGTGCTCGCGAACTTTACTTTTAAATATAGTACCTTTCTCTGTATGAACAAAATATATCCTCAAATAAGGACCTATAAAAATCAATTCTATCATTCAAAAACATATTACTTATAACACTATACTTACCTACATTTCTTATGAGCCTTTAACTTCTGCAAATACTCCTCTTTGCCGAATATGGACTCCATTACCATTTCCCGTGTATTCCCAATCATGTAACACAGGACTGGGAATGAATTTTTTTGTGTTTCGCCAGTGATGAATCAATTCGTGGTAATCTAAGCTTCTCCTCCTGGCAAAACCTGAACCCGATCAAAAAGAATATCCCAGTTTATAGTTTATTCGCTATGTCTTTACGTGAACCGTTATTTAACATTGATTTTTTTCCATAACTATTTAAGAACTATAGGAAAAATTACGACTAAGTTAAGCTTTGCCTAATTACATAGACTACCGAGTAATTAACAAACATAACGTTTCTTTTACTATCGCAGGCTCGAGCATTTGGAGTTTTATCAGCTGAAACAATTTAAATTTCCTTAATTTAACTAGGACAAACATGGAATACAATACACGTATTAAATTTTCATTTCATTTTGATTTAAAGGTAAAGGCGTCCATCATATAGTTATATTTAAATAAATTTTCCATACCTTCACTTAAATTATTTTAAAATACTCTACAACTTTCACCTTAAGACCTCACAGAAGTTCTGTTACTAATTATAAAAACATAATAAATAAAATGATATAGTCGTAGGACAAGACAAGGTAGTAACAAATAAGCAAAATTCTATATTAACTGTCTAGCTAAAATGTAATGCATATAACTGTAAGATAAATTACTTGCTTTTTTGGGCTCTCCATTGGGACCGGCCTACATATTAAAGTGGTTTTATCCTCATGGCTTTGGCATGCATAACGTTACACTATATCCATACTGTACGTATGTTTATTTTAAACTATAATCCCTTGTGTATTGAAGTAAGCTCTCATATATTAAATATATAGTTACTATGTTCCTTTGGAAAATACCTACTGGTTACGCTGATTTAGTCGGTATAGATCCATACATCGATTTTATTGGTTAATTGGTTGCATCCGGTCCCCTCCTTTTTTCCGCACAGTATCGAAGCTAGATTCGCTTGCTTTCATAATTGTCGTAATGGCTACGCTGCGTTGCCGTTGAGACGTCGCTCCGCAAATTTCGTTTGACTAGGCCTGAAAGGAGTGCTATAGTTCGTGCTGGAGGTGTCCAGAGAAGCAGAAGAAACCGGTGAAGGTAAAGGTACTGTGCTTGCCTCCTTTTAGCAGAACTGCCTCTAATCTCGTTTTCTTTTCGCAGTTTTGCACGTGTTCCTTTGTGCAACAACTAAACCTTCAGAAATCGAATTGTGTACGTCTCATTCGCTCAAACATTTTGGTCCTTCGAGCCGGATTTATTAGTAAATCAGCGCTAGCCATTGTCCAAGTAATTATTTCGTTTCGTATTAAACTGCGTACCAAGTAGTGGCGTCAGTCACGTGGCAACTGCCTACCTGTGTAAATTTCGTTTATACCGCTATATATCGTAGTCAATTCTCTAATATATTGATTTGTTCGCTTAACCCTCATTTCAAACTCATTCAATTATCTAAAATTTGTCAGTTAAAATCATTTAAATACATTACACCAACCCACCATGTTGTCTTTTGAAATTACGTAATAATATTATTCTCGTGTATAGGTATATAACTAATTTTAAGTCGTTGTAGTTAAAATTATGCTCACTTAATTATATTGAGTTCATAATAAGTAGTTCATTCGTATAGTTTCGTTTTAAATTATTATCCGCTGGCTCGGCCGCCGCGTTAGTTGGAGGTAATTGTAAATAAATACATAGCTTGCTCGTACCGGGAGTTCGTATTCCGTTTTTCCGTCGCTTCTTATCGTTTTGCTTGCATTGTTTCCTTTTAAGCATTTTTCTTACATCTATTTTCTATTAAAATGGCACCAGCTGATACCAATATGCAATTGCAATATGCTAAAAGAGATAGGATATTTTCCCGCATGCAAAATATTTCTGATTGCGTCAAAGATATTAATTCAAAATCGTTTTTATGCGAGTTTGAAACTGTTGATTCGTTACGTGATGATTTTGATCGTTTTGATTTGCTGGATAAAAAAGCTACTTTAGAATTGAAGGCAAATTCTAGTTACTTTGTTGACTATCAACTGCTTTCCTCGTTCGTAATGTATGAAGATAAGTGTCTCTCTGGCACTTTATACCTGAATCAATTATTTATTTTAAATCCATTATTTATATATTAATAGTTTAGAATACTAATAGTTAAGAATCGTTCTCAGATAAATTCGCTTTGTCAGTAGCCGCTTTAAAAAACATAAAAGTCGATGACCTCTCCGATTTAATTTTCTTGCATATCGCTCTTAAAAAACTAGATATCGATACGGCGCGTCCATTTGAGTCCAACCACTCTAATAGTCAGAATTGTGAAATCCCAACATTTTCAAGCCTGGTTTCTTTTATTCGCGGACATATAAAGGTTTTGGAACGCATCAGTTATGAGTTGACAGTTGTAATGTACATAAATCTTACTAAAGTCATTCATGATTATCTTCTGTCATATTAGCACATTAGTTGTTATAGCGTAGCCAAAAATTCATACCTCTGATGTTTTACTATTTGTTATTATTTATTAGTAACTTAAATAAAATAAAAGTTTTATATTTTCAAAAATATTAAAACATAATTAAAATACGAAATTCAATTATAAAAAAAAATTAAATATTTTGTGTCCAATCTTAAAAAATGTATAAATACTTCAATATTAAGGTAGATATTACGTCTAAACTAACGTCGAAAATATGCTGTAATAAAAATGTGAAAACAAAAATCTAAAGCGCTGTGTTCACTCAACAAAATGTAACTTATATTTCGTTCGACAAAAAAGATCGGTATTTAAAATAATAATAATGATTTATTTACGAAACAAAGGAAAAATAATCAGATATTCCTATGATATTTGTTTCAGTTTTAAGTAAGCAAAAGTTGTATATGTTGATTGTTGTAATTATTGATATAGTAATATAAATAAAAAGGAAAACAAAGATTAACAATTAAAAATACAATATCAAGAACGAAACATAGTCTATCGTTACTACGTCGATGTAAAAAGTCAATTGGAAGAAATATTAATCAATTTCTTAAAAACAAAATATCATAATGTACGAGTACTCGTAAATAGGTTAAGACAAAAGAGTAATCCTTTAATTTCTTAAATAAAGATTTGTTAATATTGAATTACCGTGTTTTCTCAAATTATCGAAATTTTTATGGAACTCTTTTATTTCCTTTCGGGGTTTCGTTGTATATTTTAGACACCATAGGGGAATACTCTGGATCGAAGGGTAACACAGCTCATAAGTGCTGTGTTAGCCTTCGGTAGGCATAGTTTTAAGATATCGCTCCGTTCACTTACTGACTTGCAAAAACGGGCTATGTTATTTTTGCAAACCTTTCTTTTGGAAAGATATTGTACTTAGAAATATAAAATATACAGGTTATTTTTATGACCTTATGTATTTTATATTTTTAGTACAATTTTTACCAGAATATAATTTCATATCTGAGATGTGAGTCTGTTTGGGCATAATAAGTACTTGTCAATGACTAAATATTTAGTTTATTGAATAAATTTAAAAGAACATATGGTTTTAATTAATTTATAACATTTTATATACGATTTACAGGAATTTTGCGTAATCAACGTTTTCAATTCGATACCCACTGAATATGAACATTTAATTGTTTATTGGTTAGATATCCTTATTAAAATAAAAATAATATCTCTTATTTCGCAGTTCTTAAGTTTAATTAACAGTATTTCATAATCTACTTTCAAGTAGTCAAAGGCTTTACTTAAACATAAAGCGCAGAAGTCTATTTAACATTTATGATTCAATATTATTAATTATTAAGTTCAATATATAATTTACATTTAATGTTTTATTTTTAATTCAATCCCATCTGCTCATCTGTTAGTAGGTGAAATTGGCTTGAAATGTCAATATGATTGTTTAAATATTTATGTGTAATATTTTCGAATGTCGTTGATATAGTGCAAAAAATATTACTATCTGATTCTGTTTCAACTATAAGTTTTATGGGTTGTATTTCTACGGCTATTTATATGCATAAATTTCCTAAACACATACAACTAGATATTAAACAATTAAGTTTAATTACCTATCCCTATCACTATCCATGTCTCGTTGTTTTCTATGACCTATTTCGCAGATAATGATTTGGTAATAACCCTGATCTTCTGGAAAAAATCCTTTATCTCATGTTAGTTTGCATAGGTCTCTATTTCTGCACAAATATTCTGTAAGTTGGAGTTGTAGTCCCGCCTGAACACTGCTTGTATTTGAGCAAATATTTGTTCAGTGTTCCCACATTAGTTTCCACAGCCTTCATCTTCCGTTTGTCTCCGGTCATGGTTAAAGTATCGTCGCTCATTCAGTACTGTTTTCGTACATGTAGAATGTACTAAAAATACTCTTTGCAGGATCCCATAGTTTATCTAAACTTTCTATTCTCTCAGGTTTTGGGACGAATTACAAATATTCTCCACCGTGATCATAATAAAGTAAAGCTAGTTGTGGTATCAGGTGATATATAGGTTTGGAGCCCACGAGCATGACTTTGGAGAAGTCTGATTTATTTCACAAGGTTATTTATTCTGTGTGGTGAATTGTATTCGACGTTGACCTCTTTTATTACAATCCCCCAGACTGTATTTCCATATACAACAGCTTAAGATGTGAGAGTAGGAACCTATTTAAGAGTTGAAGTCAGCCATGTTAGCTGGGAGTATATTCTTTTTTGAAAAAAGGGGGAGGGTTCTCAATTCGGTTGTTTCTATATTTTTATGTATATTCGCGCCTAACATATACTAGGCACAACTTTTAAGTTCTGTCGTTTAAATGTTCCCCGTAATTTTGAATTTAGAATTGCTCAATTTTTAAATTTGTTTAAATTCAGAGTAGCGAAACAATTGAAAGAATTAGTATTGATGCATCAATTTAGACGCTGCGTTGTTTTGAATTTGTTAGGTTGCGCACAAAAATGAATCTCTCGAAAATAACCTTTCGTGCTATAATTTTTTAAAACTTTCGGGGAGGCTTAACTCGGATTCAATATTTCGAGGAGTTAAGATCTGTGTCTTATGATGAAGCCCATTATCTGCGGAATATCAAACGCTCGTATTTAGAATAGAATAGAGCCAGTGTAGAAATACTAGTGTTAGTGACACATCTCATCATCAGAGCAAAATCCGCCTTTATTAAAGAACTCGTTGCTGTAAGACAACTGATACTCAAAGATCATCATGCGATATATCGGGAGATAGAAGCGTTAATATGCATCTCAGGGAAACCATTCAAAACATCTTGTACAAGATGCTTGGTGTGAGAAATCTAGATGGAAACCGCATTTGCTTTCCGGTGATCATAAGGCGATACGCATCAGATGGAGTAAGAAAACTCTCGAAGGGTAAAACGAGGAAAGTCCAATCACGTCTACAACATTATCAGTGGTGACGATTCTTGAATTTCCGCCTACGTCTCTGATTTCAAACAGTAATCCACAACCTGGGCCTCCCCAGATGAGCCAAATCCAACTAAATGTATTCGCTCTCGAATCACTTGGAAGAAGATAATGGCGGAAACCGATCAAGTTGCAAAAATTGCACCTGAAGATCGTCGAACGGTTAATGCAGAGTGGTATACTACAGTCTGCTTGCCACAAGTCATCGCCGAACTTCGGAAATCTAACCCAAAGTGATGCATTATCCTACACTATGACAACGCAAGTGAATGCGGTAAAAGCGGTAGGTGAATACTGCTCGTAAAACAATTGATTATTTGAAGCAGGAAAACGTAGGAATTCTTGACTATAACGATTTCTTTACATTTCCTAAAATTAGAAAAACTCTTTGTGGGCAAAAGTTCAATCCGGTGAAGAAAAAAAAAAGAAAGTCGACACTTTCAAGTCCGCCATTTTGTATATACCGACTTTGGAGTCGAATAAGTGTTTTAATAACTAGTTCCAGTGAATGGATGATGATGATGAAAAATAGATAAAACTTTGAGGTGCATACTGTGAAATACAATAAACAATACTTTAAGTTTGTAGTTGCGTTATATTCTGAAAACGACAAAACTTAAAAGGCAACCTAGGTTTGAATAGATTATAAGAATGTTTTTTTTATCTTAGTATTCCCAAATGCTCCCACAAAATTTTCAAAACAATCGGATCAGTAGTTTGTTTTTAAAATCAAAATAACGGTAAAGATGTGTATCAAAAGTACAGTTATAAGGCGTTTGAAGTCGGTGTTTGTTATTTTCTGAGAAAATAAACTTGTTCCACATCAGAAAGGAAACATTTAACAACCTCACAATAGGCAATGCTAGTGGGTGCACACACAAGTATGATATCTATGCTAACTGGCGACCCCTTTAAATTGTTGATTATCATGCTATCGCGTACATGTTCATATTCTATGATGAAGTTAGTAATACTTTTTGGAACATACAGAAATATGAATAGAAAACGGCGTGAATTTTATTTATATTTTATGTGAAACATTGTTATAACATATCATTAAATTAAATTTTTATGTCACAGGTTACTTTTAATCTTAAAATGAGCAGAAATTAAGAATTGAATAATTTCCCCTACGCATTGTGAATCTTTATATTTTTTTTGTACTTGTGTTTTCTTTATATAATTGGCAATATATACAGATATATATGTACACATAAAAATATTACATACATGTTAACGAGCTTTTCTTATGAATGCAATGCGACTTTTAGCCAACCTTATTTCGAGACGTAGCGCATTCAGAGGCTGGATGAAGAAAGATGTCATGTTCATAAAGTCAAAATGGTGAGGATGACATTGAAGAAGACGATTTTGCGTAGAGCGAAGGTTTTTGTTACTTTCTGCGCATAGATATTGAAAATAATGAAATGAGTATGTTAGAATAGAAGGAGACGTTAATAACAAATTTAACACCAAAGGATATTTTTGAACAAGTAGTTCCTGAAAATAGCACGTTTAACCAAGCAAACAAAAAACAAACGCTTCATAGTATTATTATAGAAATATGACTCGTGAAATCCTAATATACTTTTTGAGAACTGATGAAATATTTGGCCGTAAATTTTACTGTTACAATACCTTTAATAAAGTATGAGAATATACACTGAAATATGCCCACTTTTTTGACAGATGAAGCTAAGTGTATTTACATAACGTATTCCCCTCACACCCAGTATTTGTGTCACTTGAAGAAGAAGAAGGAGAAGTTAGAACCATGGGGTCCAAGGACCCATAAATTTTTCAGAGAGCTCTTTCATAAAATGAATTTTGCAACTGGCGACAAGAGGGCTGGTTCTTTTCTCGCCCAAAGGTTAAATATAACTATTCAGAGGAAATGCAGCCAGCGTTTTTGACACTATGCCGCGGGGGAGTACGATTATTTGACTATTGTTGTTAAATTAGTTATATTGTTTTGTAAATATTTTCGTTGTAAATAAAGTATAAAAAATACAGCAGATCCCATATCTAAAATTTAATAAAAAGTTGAATGAAATTTTTATGATAGAACCAGAAGTTTATTTTCACAAAAAATTAGAATATCTAACTTCAAACGCCTTAAAAGTGTACTTTCGAAACATATCTTCTTCGTTATTTTGATTTAATAAACAAACTAAAAATCAGTTTTTTGGGGGCTCATTATAGAAGTGTACACCATATGAGATAATACTTTTTTTTTAAATAAGTTCATAAGATGTTTGCAGATATATATCTGCAAAAATTCCTAAAAACTTTCTTTTTTTAAAAACAAACTTATTAACCGATGGTACTATCGACGAATAATGTTTTATCGCATAAAAAATATTTTATTTAAAATACCCTATAAATTAAAAAATAAACATTTAAAATTGGTTCATAAACGGCGGAGATATGCGCGAACGTACATTAAAATAGAAAATAAACATTTGAATTGAGAACCTTCCTCTTTTTTTGATTTCGGTTAAAAAGAGAAACTTAGACCCTAAGTTTTCATCAAAACTATTTACTATTAATAATGCAGACTTACAACAAAAAAATTCAAATTTAAGTTCCTATAGCGCTGCCTTCTAATGAACTTGTAAGTTTTAGGTTTTAATGAAATCGATATATTCCTTACAACATTGTTACTTACCAAATGTCAATCAGCATCTACCAAGTAAAGATATCAATTTATAACACTACAAACATACTTAGGGCATGCGTACAACATTCTCAACTCTAGATGTACTCGGCTAAGAGTACATGGCTTACATGTACCAATGAATAAACAGTTTATGGCGAGCTTAATAACAGTCAAAACACCGAATCACGATATCTCCAAAATCTCTTCAAAAACTTCCACTATCGATTTCAGACAAACCTTCATATAAATATAGTGTATAAATTAGGTGTAATAAGAACATTAAAGTTAAATGACTTCAACATTAAAGAAAATTCTAGACGCTTGAGGTGCTTCATTTGACTGCAAAGTATAGTGGAGGCCTCAATTTCTAAAGATTTTCTATAAATGTCGCACGCTTATGCTGACAAGAAATGCTAATTGTTCATATTCTCATTTATAACTGACTAGTTGCTCAAAGCTGTTTTTTTTCTAAGATTTGTTATATGAGGTGGGTATGTTCTAATAACATCTTTTCACAGTTTTTGCTACATTTCTACGGCCACGCTCACCCAGGGAAGTATATTCCACCGCCCTTTCAAAGACAGCATAAAATAAAGTATCCACGACTATTGGAGTTGCCAGTTGACCATTCCTACCCTTTTTTTCTCACTCCTTTTCCCTCAAATAAACCCCTTCTATCCAATTTCCCAGGTTGGCAATGCAATCACAACTCTTTGTATATTATGTAGCTATGGATGACGGGATCACTTAACATCAGGCAAACCGTCTGCTCGTTTGTCTTCCTTTCCATAAAAAATATTATCTTTTATTATTTCTCTTTTTTGCTGTTTGTCTTAAGTAAGGTATAAATAAAATAAAAAATATTGTTAGGATATGATTTAGCAGATTATTTTTATCTCATACTGTATGCATATTGTAGATAAAAGTAGAAGACAATATTTAAATGCACGAAAAATTTTATTTTGGCGTTCATTCTCTATAATTTTGTACATGGAACTCCATTTAATTAAGTTTGTACAGTCGTTTTGGAACATACTATGAAGATCGCTGAAAGTCTATTAACGCTTAATAGTGGGTTGCAAACTTCATTAAATGTTAATTACTTATTGTATTCATTGTCTTTCAACTTGAAAAATATTGATTGTTACTGGCTGAACTGAAATAAGAAAACTTTTATAACAGAGATAAAACCTTGTAGAAATAAAAAGGCAAATTGTCTTTGCGTTCCCATCAATATATCGGTCAATCTGCGTTTTAGCAGCATAAGAAAAGTCGTTACAATAAAAATGAACATCGTCACTTCTGAATTACATGTGTCACAATACATGGTTTCTTGTAGCGGATGAATAAAAAATATTTAATGTAAAAGTAATCCCCTCACAATAGCAGCGTCACAAAATAGGATTTATTAAAACGAGATTACGAATGATGTTCTGTTGTCAACATTTAATAGTTTTACAAATTATTACTCAATTTGTACAGAGTATCCCACTTATTTTATTTGTAACAATTTTACGTAAGACACAATTGTTTCAACAATTGTTTTACCCATTTTGTCAATATTAAATATTTCATGTAATTAAAGATTACAAAGTTTACGTTTTAAAATGAAAAAAAAAAACTTAAAATAAAAGGCTGCGTATAATAATATTAATTTTTGAGAGAAAATAATTAAATGACATACTTTATTTAATCATACTTCAATTTCAGCGAACGACGCAACATTTGATAATTTGATCTTAAGCAACTATAATATGTCGTGAAATCATTGTTTTTTCTACTAATTTCGGTTATCCCTCTAACTAAGCAAATGTAAAGATGTAAGTATTCTTAGATTACCTAGATTTTATTTATCTGTGTTTCCGAAACTATTTAAACAGTATTTGTCGGCGGTGAGAAACTAAAGTTGTTTATAAACGCCCGCACGTGCTACGTGACGTCATAGTACCACTCTCCGAGTCTTTTGATCGTACTCACCCCGACTCGAGCAAGAGGTAGAAATGGATCATATTTATTAGAGGGAATTTGCGGCGCGGAGCGGCTCAAAACTACTGCGCTGGAAACTGAAATGCCTGCCGAACGCATTTACATGGCTGAACGCATGGCCAGGGCCCCACCCCCTGTCATAATACAGGAAAAAGGGAAATGGTTCCGCATCCTAGGAGTCACAGACAAGATTGGCTACATCTTGAAGCGTGCCTCTATTAAAACATTTTATAAGCCCCTGAAGAAAATAAGTCAATTTTTACCACCTGTCAAGTGCAACATCCCTCTACAAGATCCAGGAGTGTACAAGCTTGA
>JAOCPS010673956.1:0-10700 GCA_025505425.1 Graphium colonna | reverse complement strand
GACGGGTAGGACGCACTGATTGAAGACTTTTGTCTTTAGGCACTGTGGGATCGACGATGTGAAGACTCGACGTAGTTTTCCAAATGCTGCCCAACCTAGCTGAATTCTCCTATTCATCTCGTCCTCAAAGTTATTTCTACTTAACTTCAGAACAACTTCGAGAGCAGCGCCGTGTACCGCAATCGGTTCCGATTGAATATGACTTTGGTTTTGTCCAAGTTCATCAGTAGGCCGATGCGTACAGAAGAGTCAGCCAGGTCATTCAGCATCTGTTGTAGGTCCTACAGCGTTTCTGCCACGGTAACAATGTCGTCAGCAAATTGCAAGTAAGAGATGTACTCGCCATTGATGTTGATGCCACGTCCTTTTCAGTTCAGCGTCTTAAACATATCCTCTATAGCATTTGTGAACAATTTCGGGGTGATAACATCCCCTTGTCTCACACCTCGATGCAAAGGTATAGGTCTTGTTTGCTGATTCTGTATTTGGATGGACATGGTGGCGGCTTCGCAAAGACATCTCATCACTTGGATGTGGCGCCAATCGACTTGGCATCGCTGTAGGGACTCCAGAACAGACCAGATTTCAATCGAGTTTGAATTACTTATAAAAGAGATTTTGATGCTACGACACAATACGGAACGATCTTTGAGCCATAAAGTGAGACTTTGTTGACACTAAAAGATACAGGCATTGCAAAGTGTGGGTGTCGTAAGAAATTATGTATACAACACTAAAAAGGCTTATTACAATTACGCGGATTACTTCTATTATCAATCTTCGCAATGAAAAAGTGTCTTATCAAATGTTGTAAAGGTGTATTCACTTCAAAGTGTATCTTATTAAAATGATTATTGCGCCAGACAAAAATCTTCATCGAATTGCATTGTTTGGCAAAAAGGTTATTATAAGACTTCCTTAGACAAGTCCATATTTTGAAACGCAGCATATTTGTTATTGTTTTGTCTACTTCTAAAATAACGGCTGTAAATATCAGTAATTGCCCCAAGCGGCCTGGAATTTGTATAAACAAAAAGAAAAAGAAGCAATTAAGCGTACACAATCATGTAGAAAGTTACGATATTAAGAATTTTTTACGTTATAATTTATTGTGAAATATATTTAATTATTTCACATTATTATTTAATAACCATTATGTTAATTATTTCACCTCAGTCTCAGAATGTCATGATAGTAGTTGTAGTAAATATTTAATTGGAAATCACAAAATCAAATAGGAAAATAAATCGGAGTTATAATCCCGATATGAGAATGATAGGTAATAATTATATTAGTTATAAGTTGTAACAGCCTAATTGAAATTATGCCACTGCTGGGCTAAGGCATCCTCTAGAACGACGATATAGGACGTAGTCCATCACGCGGCCCCAGTGCAGATTGGTGGACTTCAGACACTGGAAATATTATTTCAAAGATTTGCAGGTTTCATAAAAAATACTTAAAATATATAATGAATTCAATGTGGTTCATTGCGTGTGAATATAAATAAAATTTTTAAAGGATACACATCCCATACCATAGATAGATCAATGTTTGTATTAAACCAAACCATAACAATATAAAATATATAAAGTTTTTTATTTTATGGACTAAGCATAAAACCAGATTTTTGTCTTTAATTGTATTTTCTAAGGTTAATATGTTTGGTGTACAAATTAAAACAGTATATGCCACTACAACTAAAAAATATTTTGATTTCTGATGAAGCACTTAAAGCAAATAACTATACGAACAAAACTTAATAAATTGCGCAAATTCTTTTAAAACAAAGATAGATGACTTTGATTAAAACAAGTTGTCTTTTCTTAGTAATGTGGGAGCAGCAATTGGCGCTTCTATTCCGGAGATTCCATCCATCACGCCCGACCTTTCACTCTATTATATTAGGTCGACTTTTAAAAGGGACACTTTTCATACATATCTGATAAACGAAAGTAAAATTACTTTTATAGGATTTCTATAATTTTCGATAGTTGAATATATTTTAAAACAAATAACATTGAGATTAAGGTTATATGCGTCCTATGAAATACTATTAATCTTGATTCAGGAAATTATTCGTTTTCGTTAGCTTATTTCCTTTTACTACCAAATAAAACACTGTTTATTCCATTTATATATGTGGTAATAAGGCTAGTGTTTAATGTTAAATAACATACCATTACATTTCTCTTTTTAAGGGGATATTCTAGGCTATAGTTAGCATTGTGAAGTCTGCTAAACACTTACCCCAACAGTTTTGTCAGACTATGTATATTTATTATTCATTATTTAGCCTTTATTTGCTTCCAATTATTTCTGTCTTTCGCTTGTCTTGAGCATGTTGCTCCTGCATGCCTTTTGAGATTATCTGTCCATCTTTTAGCTTGCCTACCTCGTTTTCCTTTACCATCTCGCGGTAACCATTCTGTTATAATCTGTGTCCATTTAATTATATTTTCTCTGGTCATGTGCCCGTCGCCATTTTAACTGCCTTATTTTCCTTATTACATCTTCTAATTTTGTCGAATGTCTGATGTCATCAGCTCTTTTACGGTATTTTAAAGTGACTCCCATTATACTTCTTTCAGTTCCTCTTTGGCAGGTTTGAAGCTAATGAAGTTGTTTCTGAGTTAAGGCCCAAATTTGACACCCATACGTAAGGCAAGGCAGTATACATGAATTAAATACTTGTTTATAGCAGCCATCGGGAAGTACTTGCTCTTCAATATCTCTTTCAAGGACCAAAATCTTTTCCATGCATTAGCCACAAACTACATTTAGTCGACTGTAATTAAAAAGTGTAACTTACAACTTAATAGGGTCTCAATTTCATTCACAAATGTGTTCCAGCACTCGTTAATGGGTCATAAATGTTGTTGGTAAGTAAGAAATCGTCACAACAGAATAAGACGCCATTTACATTTTGGACGCAGGTAATGTTATTATCCGTTTGCCTAAGTTTTGAGCAAACTACTAAATATAGATGAACTTGCTAACAACATGCAGTCTTAAAAATATATTTTATAGAAAACATAGAGAGCCACTACGTACACAACCAGAAGTACTACTCACCTGTATTTAAACCAATCGAATTGAAAAAAACATTCAAAAAGTTTTTAAATAAAATATTTACAAAAAAAAAAATACGTACGTAGTTTTTACGTATTTTTCTCACAGGCATTTGACTCCGTAAAATGTTCTGTGCTCTGGAAAACCATACAGAAAGTGGGCACACTCAAACATCTAGTTCATCTGCGTCTGTATAATGAAAGTACTGCGTCGGTAAGAACAGACGATAAGAGGTCTGTCAACAAATCACTTTCACCGTGGTGCGGGTGTTCGTAAGATGAACTCGCACATAGACAGATGAAATCACGATTGGAGGTCTCAAATTTTCTATTCTATGCTACGCGGATGACAACTACCCTTTTGGCAACCAATGCTCAACATATGGAAGAACCTTTCAAGAAAATGGAGAGCGTCTAGAGTTTGGCCTGAAGATCAACCGCTGTAAGACAAAAATTATAATTGTTGACCGTATGAACAATAACTTACTAGAAGTTCCGTAGTTCATACATTTATCTAGTTGTGTTAATTTAAAACAGTGGCGCCTGGATCTGTAACGAAAGGCGATTGCAAAGTCAGTGATTGACAATTTTTTAAGAATATGGAAGAACCGCGACATAACCAAATCAACTAAAACCCGGCTTGTACGATCGACTGTGTTCTCCGTATTCCTTTACGCGCCTGAAAATGAGACTCTGCGAGGAAGTGTGAAACAGGAGTGAGACGCGCCCGAGTTGTAGTGCTGGAGGAGCATGCTCAGGATACCTTGGACAGCATATCGGACAAATCAGCCAATCCTCTTCTTATTTTTTTCATAGGAAAAATACATTTATATTTGTTCGTTGTATTTCTGTCATGCACAACAAATTGATTCTTATTTTTATTAGATGAGAAGCGACAATCAGAATTTTTATTTCATTAAATTTAATTCTCGCAGCGATGCTTTGGGTCCAAGGTTACATGACTCGTGGGTCCGCAGCATTTTCCGAACACGTCACCTAGTTGTCGTCGAATTCGTGGAACTATCAGCATATTTTTCTCCGGATCGATGACTTTAATGATCACCGAATGCGATGTTTTTATCTTGTTTTCGTTACACTATCACAAATATTTCTATTTATCGGTAAGAAAGTTATTGCGACCATTTGTTTTACGACTATCTGAATCCTCAATAACATAATCTATATCTTTATACACTATAATAAAAATATTTCAATCACTCTCAACGTTACTTATTTTATAAAATTTAATAACACTAGGAGACTAAGGCTGGCACTGCTAAACAGTAAGAGCTACAAGTTATTATGTCTTTATTTTATACCCACCAAAGAAATGGAATCGTTTTCTTTTCGTACACTGATGAGTGGCATTATTTAAATCAATGAAGATTGAAAAAGAAAGCCGAATTTATTGAAATGAACAAAGCTTCTGATTTTCAGAATACAAAAAAGTACATTGGTACTTTTTTGTAGCTTAAAAGGAATCAGTGACGCAATTTGTTCAGTCAGTAATACGGTACACATAAAACGTATCTGTGAGTCGCAAATTACGTCTAAAGGTTTTCTTATTTGTTTTGATATTTTAAAAAACGACTATTTCAGTTAAATCAATCGTTTTCTTATTTACGTACTGTAAAATTATTAATCAAAAGTTTTTTCATAGACAGGGAGGCAAACAAGCAAGCAGTTTGTGGGTGACAGAAAATTGCACAATGGTGGATGTCAACCACTGTGCGATTCCTTACTTTCGAGGTGGAAGCGATGGTATTTGATCGTTTGTCGCATTTTATGGTGTACAAATTCAGAAGTAGTATGAATGTGAACACATCCTCTGGACACTCCCCATGGTCAACGCGATAAAGGAAGCTAAGAGATGCAGCTTTTTTCTCTTTTCTCAGAGTCGAGGAATTCAGCTTATTGAAGAGAACTGCTACGTTGACGATTTGAGAAGCTTGACGATGGATGCGCTCAAATAGCTAGTAAAAAATTGTCCCAGCCCAGAGATGATTACAGTATTCCATGTATAGCGTTTTTTAAAGCTGCATGTGATGTTACATTGTTACAATGTAGTTACATTACTTATTAAAAGGTGTGAAACGTCATAAAAATTAATTTTTTTGGTAATATGTAACTAAACATAAATAATGATTTTTTATTTACGTAAAAATACTCTTTGTTAAATATAATCTTTTTTCCAATACTTTAAAACCCGCAATGGCAAAACTTCGATGGTAAATTTTTTTATTTTTTGAAACTGTATGACCTATGTAAAAATAACCTCCTTGAAAGCGTTTTTACTTTACATTGAAAAATATTAAAACTCCTGCTTGACAATTTATATTTTTGCTTAAGTTTATGAGTGGTTTTTTATTCAATCAGTTAATTTATATAAAAACTTATTTATACAAAATATTAAGTATAAAATAAAAAACAAGAACCACATTTTTTCCTTTTTGTACCACTCTTTTACTTAAATTCATTTTTATAGTGAAGCAATTTTTTATGCAGACATTTATAAAAATAAATCGGGAAACTCTTCTAACAATAGGTTGAGCTTCTTCTTCTTCCTTCGTCCCATAAATACTAGTTCTATCTGGGGTCTTTGAACAATAATTGTAACAACAACTAATAAGATAATGATCGAAATAATAACAAAATTTGCAAATATGATCTTAAATGTGGCTCTACAATATACGTAAGTTCTGCCATATATTTTCTCAATAACCTATATATTTCCATAGGTTAACTGTTTAGTTACAAACGGAGTCTAAAGACACAAAAGATGTTTGTGTTTGTTATTTAAGTAACGTGCGCGTTTTTATTTAAAAATCATCGATTTTTTTTTTCAACTAACATTAAAAACACATGTATCAATGTTATTTCAGAGTGTTATTGCTAGCCTATGTTGTCATCATATATACAGTCAATACAACTACTCGTATTTATATTTTTCTACAAGAATAAGATATCGGATGCATTACGCCTATCACATGGTCTGAACCTTCTTTAAATCCAGATTTTGCCATTGGATGCCAGTATTTCAAACTGGAGCGCTATACTCTGAAATGATTCTCACGAAACAATTACCTATATATATAATTTGAACACGCCCAAATATTTCAAAGCTTTTATTTGTCCAGTCATGAAACCTGAAAGATGAGATGCTTGAGCAATAGTTTTGTCTACATGATTCCGAAAGTTAACAGCTAAATTGAATTACATGCCGAAAACTCTTATACAGTTTTTCCTAACAGAAATCTAACGTCCGCGTCGTTTTCAATAATTTTTATTAAAAACATTTTAATTGACAAAGCTAAAGCATTTATGTATATGTATATTCTTTTATACCCAGATTAGATAATGCTTTATCGACCTCAAAATCGCACAAACCAAACGATCACTGCTTTCCTGTGATACACTAGGCTATGCCGATCGAAAATGTTCCGAAAATAGACTGCCAAATTTCTTGCCAACACATCCCTTGTCTAGAATGTAGGTGCCAACACATAACAACTGCATGTCTTAGATTCTACAAACTTGTCGCTGACATTTTCGTTATTAAAGATTCTAACTATGAGCAAATTATCAGAAATGGTGAGAGCATTGAGTTTCGCAACGGTTGATATAGGCCTGCTTGTATCTTGGTTTTATTTTCAAACTCTATGGCAGTGTAAAACGTCCTAGTCAGAAAGTTTCTTACCAATGACTTTAGACAGGTGCTTTTCTGTCTTTATAACATTTTCATGTCTTTCTTCTGAAACTCAATGTATTTTCATATTACATTCACGTGACTGCTGATCCATGACATTAACACTGAAATTATTACCAGTAATTTTAAAATATAGGGAAGAATTTTTCTTCTTTATAAGAATATAAGAATTTTTGCGTCTATGATCACTCGATTTTTTTTAATCTTTTTAACTCGATTTTGTTAAATCTAAAAAGTAAAAATAGCAAAGCCAGATTTTAGGTCATCTATCGATTTGCAGATATTTTTGGTTTAGGCTGCTGTCTTAGTTTTAACATCGACTAAAATTTCGCCTGCCGTCTCGATATTTTTTCTCAAATTAGATCTTGAGATCTTTTATCTCATTCTATGCCTACTGCATTGAAGTGAAGAGATTATTGTAATAGATTAAGGGGCATCAGAATTACAACATTAAGTTCCAATATTGCAACAATAATTAATAAATATTGAATATACGTCGATTTAATTTATCTATTCTACATTTACTTTTGATATGGTTTGCACTTCATTTTATTTATATGTTCTATGCATCTCACTCATTCACTTTGGTTTTAGGAGAGCAAAATTGTTTATAAAATAATTGATCACGAAATACTTTTAGGCGCTATCAATTTTACTCCATTGATTGATGTTTGATTAAATGTAGGGTAATTTGTAAACTAGAGACGTAGCAAACATAGTTACTGAAAGGCATTAAAACATTAATAGGATACTAGTCTTCAATTTCCCAGAATATCTTTTGTGTGAACAACAAAAGATAATATATTGTGTTCTATTTTACAACACAATATATTATCTTTTGTTGTTAATATAATATCTTTGTGTTCGCAATATTAAGAGATTACCACGATAATCACACCACATAGCTTTTAGGTTTGCCACCTTCTAAGCGGTGTATCAATATAAATCATATACCAATAAGATAAATTTAATGACAACAGAAATTATTGTATAATGCGCGTACACACACACACAGACAAAGCTTCTGAAAATGATTTCTTTTTTTCTACTGATTTCCATATTTATTATAGATGTAGTAATAATATATAGTTAAATCGACGTTTTCAAAACGAGAGCAAAATGGACAAGAAAATAATATTTATAATTAAATAATAATCTTACAACCCTTATAAAAGTAAAACTGTTAAAAAAGTTGGTATGCTTACTTTAACTGAACTTACCCCTGTCAAATTTTGCATAAGCACAGGCAATTTTTTTTTAATCAATTCAATTATCTCACCATATACTTACGTACTTACATAATACATGAAAGGAATCACTAAAGATTATAAATGTCCAGAACTTATTTAATATCTTAAAAAGAAGGACTGCGGCTTAGTATGGAATAAATGCAGTAAAAATTGATTCTTATTGCTAATTACAGTAAAAATGAGCTGATGAGCACAGTTTAGCTTAAAGTAATTGCTATATTTACATTCATCATTTTCCCAAAATGTTTTACATCCGTTGCTTAATCTGAGAAATAATTCTGAAAAGTCTTAAGAGAACTTTATTTTAAAATAGATTAATCCGTTAAAATAAATAAAATATTTTGTGAATTGCACTGAAAAAATAATAAAGATCTGCCTAGGTAAACAAATGAATAGTAGACGTATAGAGCACAATGACATTACCGATCATGCATTGCTCCGAAATAAAATAATTTTACGAAGTAAACTTAGTTAACTCAAGATGGTTAATACATCTAGTAGTTAAATAAAAAATTACGTTTAAATTTATATTAAACGAATTAATGAAATCTGGGAGTTCGTAAGGCTGCTTTATCCAACCGATTTGCTTAATTCCTTTTTAATTGGAAGGTATTCATGCCCGAATTTTTCATCAATATTTGCATGTCATTAAAATGTTACCCCTCTTGAGATCTACGCAAATTCGAGTTTCCATTGCTTTTTTACCCTGTTTCTCTGGCTCTAAATGAGGTTCGCTAGAATAAGCTTCTTTATTCAAAATTTTGTTCTCTTAAATCGGTTGCGCTCAACGAAAGTTAGTATCAACAATGGTGCGTAGCAGCACGGGCTAACTCGTTATTTTCTATTATATGCTATAATTTAATTGTAACTTGCAAATGTCTTCATATTAAAGATATTGAAAAAAAATATGAGCCATCTTTATAACAGCAATTGATGCCAAAGTACTGATTTTTTCGAAGTTTTGCCTATCGATATTTTTATACGCTCATCACATAAAAACTACTACATGATATTGAATGCAGTTTTCACAGTTTAATTGGTGAAGGTCTAACTTGAAAAAACTAGTATAATTTTTAATTAATACGCCACTTTGAAGCTGAGAAAATAAAAAAAAAAGATATTAGAAATATTTTTAAATTAAACAACCTTACGGATTTTATCGTGGTTAATTTTTAAAATTTTATCACCCGACGTTTCGAACCCTTTACGGCGTTCATGGTCACGGATAGGACTGAGATGTTTGATGTCCTGGTGTCACTTGTCATTCCTGCATACCGTCAGCTTTAATATTATCCGATCTACGCAGTAACAAGTTGATTTTATTTATAATGGAATCCCAAGCAGATGGTAGGACCCAACCATATTCCTTATTAAAATTTGGATTTTTCTTCATTACAATAGCCCCACGAATCATCCTTGGCAGGAACCGGTGTCCTTTTGCGAGGATTTTTGGCCTGTCAAATCTGATGTAATGGTTGGGCCCTGTCAGAGTATGTTGACAACCTGCAGACTTATTTTGTCTATTGTTTTTTTATATCAGCTATGTGATCTTTCACCCGGATTTTTATAGCTCTCTTTGTTTTCCTATATAGCAGAGACCACAATCTAGTTTTTACACTCATAGATCTTGTAGAGGGATCATCGATCGGAAAAGGGTTCGAACAGTCAGGTGATAAAATTTTAAAAATAAACCGCGGTAAAGTCCGTAAAATTGTTTGATTAAAAAATGTCTTATATTCGCGTAAGTCTCAGAAACAAACTATTAGACATAGTTTTCATTCGAATATAATTGTGCTGGTTTAAAATTTCGAGTAAAACAGCAGGCTTAAGCTATGGTACTAGCTGATGCTGTTGGAGAATAGACAGTTGCTTTAGAAACGTACAAGGGTTACCGCGTGTTAATAAGAAGTAATAAACAAATAACAATATATCTAAGAATACATTTTATTTGTGGTAAATATGAATTAATTTATGAGATATCTTCCGTTTAATTTTGCTTCGGTAGATATTTTCAGACGCCGGTTTCAAGACGTGACGACTGTTAAAGGCGTATTGATTCTCTTATCCATATTGATCGTGCCTTCGGTTGTTAAACTGGCACAAGTTCTTTCTAAAACTAATTAACATTTAGTAGATATTTTTACCGCCTGTATTAGATTATTGGAAAAATAGACGCCTTTAATCGTTTTTATCACATATTAAAAAAATAATAGAATTGTAATTCTAATTTATTTCATTTTAGTTGTATTTAAACTTTAGTTGTATAACTGTGGAGTGTACGCGTGCACTGCATTTTGCATTGAATTCTTCCTGCATATGTAGTTAACATTTGATAAATTGTTTTGGTCTATTCAAAATTTTCCACTGTGACCTCTATGAGGCCAGAAAAAAAATATTTTTATTTTAATATTTATATAATTTTTTGCGACTTGGTTTTTATTGAATAAGGTTCTATTACGTTCTACAAAAAATCCGACAATGAGACAATTTTAAAAAATCGTAAAATTTCGTATGCATTTTCATGGTTACAATATTTTATCGAAATACGACACACAAATCATAGAATGAACACATTACATAGGCTGCACTGAAAGTCTTAAGAATGGAATATTTCCACTGTTCCTGTCATGTTAAAATCTTTTTAATTGAAAACTCCTTGGTTTTAAAAATCGA
>JAOCPS010673846.1:0-10700 GCA_025505425.1 Graphium colonna | reverse complement strand
AAGTCCGCCCGTGGGAACGGCTAAGGGGCCATTGGACTTGGTGCATCAAGCCCACTTCCGGCTGTGATGTGGGGGGGGGGGGGGTTTGAGGTAGATGTGACACGGGCCCGCGAGGAATGACTGATCGTCCGTCACGTCACGGCGCTCGTGGTCGGCGCGCGCGCAGCTCGCCTTTGCACTGTCGCGAGTACCTAGGTGTGTTTTAGTCGTGTCCCGGGCGCGGTTGGATGCAGACGTGCGCGTCATGCCGCGAGGTGACCTTGGTGGTGTGCGGTGCAGTGTTGTGTTGTGAAGGATGCGTGGCGAGGCGGGCGGCGCGCGCGGCAAGGCGGGCGGCGCGCGGGCCAACGGCGGCGGCTACCCGCCGATCAGCGCCGCCTACTGGCTGCCACCCTCGAACCCCACCCCCTACCATGTGCCAGGTGTGTTCGCCCACCACCAACGAAATCGATTCAATCGATCGATAGTAATAGAACGATTCGGTATCACCCACCACCATCGATTCTCGACAAACTCGCAACGATACTCATACGAGTTATTTGGTATCGATAGATTCAGGATAGAATTTCCATGTGACAAGTGTATTAGCCAACCACAGTTGATATCGATTTGATACTCGCTTTGATACTCAAATGAACTATGGTCATAATTTTCGGATGTAATTGCAAAGAAGTGATCAGAGAGAAGCACTCTTTACTACGCCAATACACCCAATTGATCACCTTTAATACATTGCAGCGAATTCCTATCGATAGCTCTAGACGTGAATTAGAGCCGTGCAATAATTTAGTATTAGCATCGATACCGATAGATATCGGTATCGATGCTAATACTAAATTAGGTATCGATATTTTGAATTTTGAAGTGGTGCCACTCTATTACTCTAATTGATCGACGTGCAAAATCGATTAGGGCATAATGATTTGATATTTCTATCATTACACGTAACGGTGCCACTATAAACCGCTAGAACTCTCCGCTTTGAAATCCAAATCGAATATGGATATTGATTTGATATTAATATTGGTAAGAATATAGTTCATCTCTATGACGCTTGATCACTGCTCAATACATCGATTTTAATATGGTTTAAACAGATAAATTCGATATTTGTATCTATGCAAGTATTATTTATTTCATATCGATAGACATCGATATCCATCGATCGAGATATCATAATCAAAGCGGATCTAGGATCATCGGACGTTTTCGTACGAACAGTTTATAGCCCATATTGATGCTACTTTATTTACGATAGTGATGTCACTATCAAGACTAGTGTTGATCTTAATACGATGGATTATCGATTACTTTTTAAAATTTTTCTAATATCGATACATCAAGAGAATCCGTTTTCCTTATGTGCGTAGGACTAAAACATATGAAACCATATGGTTTTCGTAAACATGCGTTCCTATTTAGACGAGATTTATTTTTATTTAAATAAATGCTGCCAATATTGTAAGATCTTCTTTTATTAATCATTTGACAATTATAAATTACGTCGAAGGACACCCAGATGCACATTATCGGATATTCTGATTAAGTCGGTTTAACTAATGGTAAGCGATCCCATAGACACACGCAGTTTTCGAAGAGTCTCAAGTGCATTGTCAACCTGGGACATTGGATAGAATAGGTTTATTGGATAGGATGGAACGGGATTATGGATTTGGAGGGGTATGGTCATAGTCATCCGGCATCCCCAAAAGTCATGCATACATTATTTTATACTGACTTTACATAGGGCGGGCGCGGTCGTATAAGCATAAGCTGTGAAAAGATGTACTGCTCTACCACCTAAGCTCAAACAAGTACTTGCTCCGGTTGGATATTGATCCTACGTCGTACAACGCTGCAGCTAACGTCTGAGGAACTGCGCCATCCGTTCACAATAACGTGGTTAAAAACAGCGAAACTTTCGTTATAACCAACGTCACTGTGACCCTGTCAGACGAGACATGAATTAAATTTCTGCCTTATCTTTTTTTATGGAGAATGAAACAAACGATCAAGTAGCTCACCTGATTGATTACCGCCACCCATGGACTCCAGCAACACGGGAAGAGTTACAAGAGTCTGATAGGTTTAACGGTGTAACGAAGTCGAAAGCACCTGACATTGACCCAAAATGGCGTCCAAAAGACAATGGCGTCGGCGCGGCAAATCGCATTTACCGGTCGGAGTGCAATTAGAATTGTTTTTCCTTCAGCGCTTGACTTTTGTATTGTGTCAGCTTATCGGCGAGCGCGGTGCGCCGTGTCGATTTTTCCGCTCATTACATAAGCGGTGCGAATTATTAAATGAAATTACGTTTCAGTCTTTCGCGTAGTCGGATATTTCCGTTCTTAAAGCGAAGAAGAGTCGCCGAAAACTATGCTTAATAATTTGGTTATTATAATTAAGTTTATTTCACATTTTTGAGGTGGCCTTACATCTTTTGCTGCACTTCTACTGCCGCGCAATCCATCGCCCTTTACAGAGACGGCATAAAATAAAGTATGCATGACTAATGGGGATGCCGGGTGGCCATGTCTACCCTTTCCTTTTTCCACTCCTTTCCTCTCCAAATCTTTAATCCTGCCCCTATCCTATCCAATAAACCTAATCTATTTAATTTCCCAGGTTGACAAAGCACTCGCGACTCTTTGGATGCGCGTTTCTATGGGCGACGGGATCGCTTACTGATAAGTGAACTGCTGCCCGTTTGTCTTTTGTTCAATGAAAAAATCACAAAACTGTTTTGTTTACGATACATTACGAAAAATTCGCACACACATTAAGACACTGTCCAGGGAAAAGATTGATATTGTAACTTTTTTTTTTCACAAAAACGAAAAAAATACGTTACCCAAATTATCAACACTAAATCTTTACATACATAAATAGCGATCCATTGTATTTATTAATACATAACATCTATATGTATAAGTATACATGCCATCGTGACGTCATAATATACATAAACAATCATTGTTTGATAGTTTACTGGGTTAAGAGGAGTGATTCCCGAACCCTGCCCGGCTTTGTTAGGATGTCCCATTTGCAGGACTTTGATCGTTACAACTGAAATTTACGACTCAAACATTGACGTTGCCGTACTTTGCATTCTTTTTAACCGACTTCAAAAAAGAAGAAGGGTTCTCATTTCGAATGTTTAGATATTTTGTTTCATTTTATATACGTTCGCGCATATCTCCGCCACTTATGAACCAATTTTAAAAATATTTTTTTTAATTTATCGAGTATTCTTTCGGAATGGTCCCGTAAAATTTTTAGGAAAATCGGTTCTGTAAATGGGTAGCGATCAAGGATTTGGAAGGGAAAAGAGTGGGAAAAAAAAAGGGTAGACATGGCCATCTGGCATCCCCAACAGTCATGCATACTTTATTTTATGCCAATTTTATAAAAGGCGGTGGTACTTACCCGGGCGAGCGCGGCCGTAAGTGCAGCAAAAGCTGTGAAAAGATGTTACGCTCTACCATCTCGTAAAGTTTAGGAGATGTTCAGTGACATAAACACACACACACACACACACACACACACAAGAAATATATAAAATATAAAGATACTGACCTACAATCTACATCTTATAAATTGATCAGTTAACTAGCGATTAATCTTCATTCTTAGTAATATATTAAATGAGTTAGATAGTCAGTTTATTAGTTAATTTCTTAGGCCAACTATATCGTGGAGTTTTTCGTCCACGTTGTCGGAGGTAAAAACGGCAATATTCTCAACAAAAAACTGACTGTACTGGAGGTTTAGAAAAAAATTATTTTGGCAGGTCGTTTAAAACGACAATGCTCAGAATAAAGGGGTTAGGAAATTTTCAAAATCTTTCCAACGTTATCATAGAACTATCTGTAAACGAGATCTAATGTAACCAAGTTACATACACTGACATCAGAAGTAATAATTTCTGTGTTACTTTGTGTGTGTGTGTGTGTGTAATTTCTGTGTGTGTTCTGTGGGAATACAACAGTAGAATACATGGGAGGGATCGAGAATAGAAATGCACGAGCGCTTAATCTCTATATTTTCGAAAGTGCCTTTTTATCTGCCAAGTGAGTTTATCTGTTTAGCTATTAGGCACGTTGACCGCAGAGAAAAGTGTGTTAAGCAATTGCTTGTAAGCTTTCTTAACGCCACCTTCGTACATATGTGTGACAATACACACTCGCATGCACATTACGAATATTGTGTTTATACTTTTTAAAGAGAAGCCGCCTCCGTGGCCTAGTGGTGTAGGCGCTTGCTTTACAAACCGAAAGTCGTGGGTCCAAATTCCGCGGGGGAACAACAACTTTGTGTTTCTGTTTCTTGGTTGGTTTAGGGCAACGCGGGCTGATCAGCCGATTGCCCGAAAAGAAAGATGATCCATGCGTCGGATGGGCATGTAATAAGTTGGTCCCGGTCAAGAACACCTTTGGCAGTCGTTAAAGGATGTCAGTGCCTTCAAATAATCTGACAACTAATCCATCCGTCGAATACAGTTTATCCCTTTGGGTTGCGTAGGTCGAATGCCAGTCGCTCTGTGTAAAAACTGATATTCAGGTAATATTCGGTTGGATTAGAAGCCCACCCCAAAATAATTTCGGAATAAGGCTAGGAAGAAGAAGATTTTGTTAATTTACAAAGCCGGCATAAAATAAAGACTTGACATGGCTTTCGGGGATGTCGGGTGGTCATGTCTACCTTTCTCTTTTCCCATTGCTTTCCCCTACAAATCTTTAATACCGACTCCATCCTATCCAATAAACCTATTCTATGTAATTTCCTAGGTTGAGAACGCAGTTGTGACTCTGCGTCTCCTCCGTCCGTCCACCCGTTTGTCTTTCTTTTCATAAAAAATCTATATGTCTATATATCCCCTATTTATTCCTATATTATGATGGTTTTCCAGTCTGAATTAAACTATAGAACTACCACCAAGATTATCATCTTAATTGTTGTTTATTCAGCGTATTCGTAAAATAGACATCACGTTATATATAAAAAATGTAGATGTATTAACAAGTAGGCATGGGCCATTTCAGTGATTTTTCACTTGCTATCGGTTATATAACGTTCTGATTGTAGGCAACGATAACGTTATATAACTGATAGCAAGTGAAAAAACAGTGAAACGGCCCATGCCTATTAACAAGTTCTTTTACTTTCTAGAACACAGTTAAAAAAAGACAAATTACTCTACATTATGCGTGTGTTTAGCAAAAAAACTTATACAAATAAAGTATTTTTAGCCGACATCAAAAAAGGAGGAAGGTTCTCAACACGAATGTATGTTATTTTTTATGTACGTTCGCGCATACCTCCGACATTTATGAACTGATTTAATTTTTTTTTATCTTATCGGGTATTTTTCTGGAATAGTAGATAAGTAGTTATGATCCTTTTTAATCAAAATAACAAAATTGGTTTTATGTATTTTTGCGCGTATCTCCGTCTTTAATGAATCGATTTCAAAAATTCATTTAGTATATGATAGAGTATTCTTCATAAATAATTCCGTAAAAAAAATTAAAAAAATCGGTTCATTAGTTCATTTTTCTTTAAAATTAAAGTAACAAAATGTAGGAATGTTCGCCTATATCTTAGCCATTTATGACCCGATTTTAAGAATTCATTTTTTATCTGATATGGGGTATTCTTTCTTAATAGCCCCAATTTTTTTTTTTATAAACATCGGATCAGCAGTTTTTTTTTTTAAATTACAAAAGATTTTTGTTACTCTGTGTTATATTTGTGTTCAATACGGAATGAAAAAAAAAAGAAATGCATCGAGAGTACACTTTTAAGTCATTTGAAGTCGGTTTTTGTAATTTTCTGTGAAAATAATCTTGTCATTAAACACAAACAACACATGAAAGCTATTCCAATCTGGGTGTAAACTTAATGACCCTAGTCCATTTCCGACCGGACAATAGGGGTGCGAACGTGGGGTTAGTCCGGACCTGACGGTCGAAACACACATGTATTCCATTCCACCCTACGCTTATAAATGTCAATCACCTTTGCAGACGTGGATATTGCGTTGGGGTTTTTATTCTTCCCTAAGAATAGAATTAACTAGAAATTCGAAATAATTTTTATACTGTTTGAACATCTGTTAGCACGGTTACGTAAACGATATTTTGATTTAACTAGAAACTCCGCAATGGTCTAAATTCGATCATTACACAGGGTGATTGGTGAACCATCTACGATATCACAGGGGACCACTCGGTACTCGACTCTCATCATATTTATGTTATAAAATTAGGGGCATAGTTTTAGCACAAATTTTCCAATAAATTAATGAAGCGTGGCGGCTGGAATCAGCTGGTACGCGAGAGGCCGTCGACCGCCTCGCGTCTCACTCTGACTACGCCGCGTCCGCTCGGATGACCATGAATTACGTTATTAATTTCTTAACTTTAAATTATGATTACTTAATATTTATAATTAATAATATTTTTATTCTTCACATATGATCCCCACATAAAACGTCTATATATTTATTATATTTTTAATTTTAGTAAATGTAATACTTATTAATTCGCTTGACATATTGGATATTTATGTGGGATATCAATGTATATGTAAAGCTGCATGGTTGTGTGTGTAATTATTTTTTTGTTACTGTTCTTCTACAGCATGTTATACAAAAATATTAGCTTAATGCCTTCATCACCCACATATATACATGGTATATATGTGGGTGATGAAGATAAATGGTACTAAATTTTATGCTTCCCCGTCAGCTCAATTTTCTTAAAAAATCTTCTTCTTGATTATGTTTAGCAGTGTATGACAGCTTATTCTTATCCATCTTACCATAGTGTTTTCTTACCCCAGAACACGTTTATAAATTCATCTAGTCATTGCGGTTTACATAGATTACGGCGATGATCATCGATTCCACGACTATGGGACCAATGCTTGGGTATTGCTGTTACCAAGCAATGAAAACGAAAATGAAAAAAAAACCCTGTTTTCAGTTACGATGGTAACATTAACATCACATTGATAGACTAAACAATGACATATGTTTGTAGTCATAGTGAGAAAACGGAACCTATCTTAGGATATCCTATCATACAGACTTCCGGCATCCCCCTAGTGGATTACATTGAATTACCAAAAACAAAATAGAAAGTTATGTATGTTTGTTTATAGATGCGCTTGTATGTGTGTGCGTGTGGTAAATTTAATACTATAAGGGGCATATTGCGATCCGCTAAAATGCGACGCACAATTTTATACAGAGCTCTTATGAAGATAAAAACAATCGATAGCTTAGGTCGTCATTTAACGCCGATGTTAACAATGTTCAGCGGCCAACATAATTGTCTCTTCTTTATTTGGGCTTTTACCGATAGATCATAAAGCCCTGTCGGCTACAATAAAAAAATCCATTAAGACTAAGAGTAAAAAGATGTACTTTAAATATACTTCTGTTTTAATAATCAGAAAGTCTATTATCATGCCGTTTTAAAATTACTTATACTTGAAAAAATATTAAAAAAATAGTGTGAATGGCAACGCTATCGCCAACTTTTCCATGTGGTAGAGCATAACATCCTTTCACAGCTTTTGCTACACTTTTACGGCCACGCTTTACCATCGCCCTTTATAAAGTCGGCATAAAATAAAGTATGCATGACTTTCGGGGATGCCGGTTGGCCATGTCTACCCTTTACTTTTCACGTCTATCCCCTCTAAATCCTTTATCCCGACCCATCCTATCCAATAAACCCATTGTATCCAATTTTTCAGGTTGACAACGTACTCGCAACTCTCCGGATGTTGCGTGTGTCCATGGGCGACGGGATCATTTACCATCGGGTGAACCGTCTGCTCGTTTGTCTTTCTTTCCATAAACAAAAACTACTAATGTCTTTTTAATGAATCGATTGGTTTTTTTTCAGTGATCACGTAGTTTGGTAATGGATGTTGTGGAAATTTAATATTAGTATTTTTAAATATAAAATCATACATTTTTTTTTCTTCAAAATAATAAATGAAATATTATTTTATTTAACTAACCCAAGCAGACGTCGTCCTTTGAATTAATCCTCCGCTAAATTATTTTATTATTTTTCGTTTTTAATTAGACCAAATTACTTTAAGTGCAAAATTTTATAAATATCAATGAGCGTAAGACATACCACGACATGGAATTTTCACATAAAAGATAATAACATTAAATTTAGCGAAGTCAAATGAAGGGTTATTTGATGATTAAATAATACTTTGAAAGCCAATTAAGGAGGTGGTAAAGTGATGTAGCTCCTTTTCCACTTGAAACTGAGATGGCAATTACGTCGGCGAAAAGTGTATTTTGATTAACTTAATAGAGAATTGTGATACCTTACTAAAAAAAAGGGTTATGCAGAGTCGGTAGAGCATACCTTTTCACAGCTTTTGCTGCACTTTTACGGCTGCGTTCGCCCGGGGAAGTACCACCACCGCCCTTAACAAAGTCGGCATAAAATAAGATATTCATAACTTGGGGTTGCCGAATAACCATTGCTATCCATTTATTTTCTCTCATCTTCCGCCTTAAAATCCTTATACCGACCCGTCCTATCCAATACACTTATTCGATCCAGTCTCCCAGGTTGACAACGCACTCGTGACTTTTCGGATGTTTGTGTCTATGTGCTACGGGATTGCTTAACATCAAGTGAACCAGTTTGTCGTTTGTCTTCCATTCCATTAAAAAAATATTGTAGTGTATTGGACTATAGTCTTAATTTTATCCATATATTTCTGCAAAATATACTCTAAAGAAGTAAGCTTTGCGTAAGAGTTTGTTTATATCTATCAAATGGCAAGTGTAGTATAAAACGCAGAATTTTACTACGCATGCGTACACCTTACCCCATAAATTATTTGGTACCTTTTCTATACGAAAGCAGTGGTGTTATCAATCGGTCCGTTATAAGCGCAAACGTGGCCGGTATGAAATTAAACGGATTCGCATTCCGCCGTGCAGCCTATTCGGGGCGGACGGCGCAGGGCGGGCGGCAGGGCGGCGTGACGTCTCCAAACGAGGCCAATCGGCGCCGGTCGACGACACCGCGCTGACAACGGCCGATATTGAAATGCGATCGAATGGCTCGTTTTAAAATAACATAAACGGCGTCATTTGATGTAGGTGAGAGAACGTTAAAATTTAGAGCTTTCGAAGAACAAATCTTTCAGTCTTCAGGAGCAAATAAAAATAAAAAGTCATCGTTTACATAGATTATTTTAAGTCAGGATTTGCTATATGCCTAAAAAGCTTTCACATTTAATTAATGCTAATATTAATAATTCAAAGATTAATTATTTATTTTTAAGTATACATTGTTAATTTTTATACTGAACAGTGAAGCGAAATATCGTTTCATTATTCAACATAAATTAAATGGGATAGAATGATGTCATAATTATTCTATTGACATTATTCGGACGTCACCTGCAGAGTAGCGAGGACGCGACCAACCGGTTAACCGGATTACGCAGACTCTTTTATGGGCTTTTCGGTGCAAACGGGGTCTAGGGATTTCAATCTCTACACCTTTCCGTCTCTCCAGCGACATTACGTCGTTAACGCGTTACATTCGTGTCCGACACACAGATAAAAGCGTGTGGTAAAATCCGACAGGCTGCGTCGTTAAGTAATTGAAAATCACGTATTTCGGACCCTCCTCTCTGTGCGCAGTTAATAAAGTGATGGACAAAATTTTTACGTCTCAATTTTCACATCGTTACTGGTGACCCCCGGATGTGACCGCAATTGACTCATTTGACTAATGCTATGTAAATTCGCAAGTTTAAAAGGGTCGTGATGAAATACATTCGCCATGTCACAGGCTACATTTTGTGTCATCGTGATTACTAACATGTACACTGCTATTCTTAAAAACAAATTCTCATGTCATTCTTAGACTCGATCTCAACATGAATTGGTATGATTGAAAGAATTAATCATCTTTGATAATTTAAATTAAAAATTAAAACAAACCGTTTGAACTTTTGACCCATAATCAATGTCATTCAAATAGCTAAAGCAGAGAAAGTGTACTGTTTATAAGCGGACTGATTACATCCACCCTTACTGTATGCAGTGTGTAATCTTGGCCTATTTTTATCGCTTTAAATAAGCTAATTGGTGTGCTAATAGATGTATTTATAACTAAAAATACACACAAAAAGATGTGCTTTTGAACATATCGATGTATGCTTAATAAACAATGGCATATCACAAACGAACTTCAGTAACATCGACACATAATTCACTTTGAACTGGCTAAAATCCAAAAACACCGATTTATATATATTTTGAATTGTGGGGCAATAGTATGCAAATGTGAACAATTAATAACGCGCTCGCAGAGCGACGTGTCACCGCCACGCATGCACGTCAATATCAGGGCGCTTCTGCTGCGGCGATGGAAATTAATACGTTGGAATCGGTTAAACCGTTGGCAGAACTGGCAATTTTTGAAATACATTTATTAAGCATACCACCTACCAGTATATCTAATTTATAATAAATATATAACGTAGGTGCTACATAGGCTGCACTGAAAGTTTTAAGAATGGAATATTTCCACTGTTCCTGTCATGTTAAAATCTTTTTAATTAAAAACTCCTTGGTTTTAAAAATCGAATACCATTTATTTATTTAAAAAAAGATTCGCGGTCTTTTCACGAGGTCTTGT
>JAOCPS010673735.1:0-10700 GCA_025505425.1 Graphium colonna | reverse complement strand
AAACCAATTGTATCCAATTTCCCAGGTTGACAACGCACTCGCAACTCTCTGGATGTTGCGTGTGTCCATGGGCGACGTGATCACTTACTATCAGGTGAACCGTCTGTTCGTTTGTCTTCCTTTCCATAAAAAAAAATATGTATTGTAACACATGTTAGCCAATAAAGGTTACAATTAAAATTTACATTCTTCAAAAGAGCGACATTCATACTATTAGAATGAATGAATTAACTCTTTTGCCTCCATCTTTTCACCCAATACAAAGTAAAGGCCGAAGTTAAAAAAACATTTTCCATATATGAAGAATCGGCGATCATCAAAACCTGCCCGGAATGCGGACCTCGCCAAAAGCCTATAGGCCATAGTCATGTCCAACATCAATCGCTTTCTTGCGGTCGCATAATCGATTTCATTACAACGATGCATTTCCCGCCGCCCGGCCGGAACGCGGGAAATAATCGTAATGGCGGCATCTCGGCTGTCACTGTCAGATTGACGTACGCGCAGTCTATGCGGCCAGTTATCAGCTAGAAACGCTGTTAGAAAGTAATAATGGATTGGAAAAAGATGTCTTTTTTCACGGCGAGTAATACATACCGGTGCTTTCTATTTACTTTGTAATAATTAGTTTATAAAGTGAATAAAAAATATTTTCTTTATTAATTCCTTTTTATGTTGATTTCAACGCATGGTAGTGACATGTCCATCATCTTATCATATTTTTTATGGAAAGAAAGACAAGCAAGCAGACGGTTCACCTGATGTTAAGCGATCCCGTCTCCCATAGACACACTCAGTCACGAGTGCGTCATCAACCCGGGAAATTGAATGTAATAGGTTTCTTGGATAGAATAGGGTCGGGATTAAGGATTCTGAGGGGAAAGAAGTGGGAAAAGAAAAGGGTTGACATGGCCACCCGACACCCCCAAAAGCTATATTTAGGTTAATCTGCTTGATTGAAAGCGTGCATTGTGAACTACTTTGCATTCCAATCAAAATACACATCCAGAAACCGGTCAAAACCATGAATGGCTATTAAAAAAGAATATGTAAATTTTCTACTCTGTGCATTTTACATTAATTACGAGTGTCCGATATCGAAGCCGTCGAGCAGGAAATGGCGTCCGTTTTTACGTTTGTCCTTAACACACAAACGTCTGACGGTATTGTGTGTTTCCTCATTCATCGTTCAATATTGCACGTTCTAGTGGATTTACACGCAGACATCAGCTGAGCAATTTGCTTAGGTATCATTATTAGTACGTGAACAAAAATCTTCAGTCTTTTACGAAAAGAAGTTGACGGAGCTGAAATTTGGCACAGTTATAATTTATATAGATGAGGATTACAGAAATTTATTGTTTTTATACAATATACATTAAAAAGTCGTTCTGTCATGTTGTTTTTACACACAACATTGAAATTATACATATGTCAAAAAATATCTAATATGTCCAAAAATTTCTGCTATATTTGACCATTGCGGGACCTAAAGTTAGGTGTCGGGTTGTAGCTACAAGTAATTTATTATTGGTTTAGCTATGTATTTTGTATTACATCCTATTTGTGATGTTTTTTAACTTATTCACACTTGAGATTTTTTTTTATTTAGTTATTATCATTTTGTGTCAATAATACATTCTCAGGGCCGGATTAAGACTCCTTGGTGCCCTAAGTAAGCGACAACTATGGTGCTATCCCTTTGTATATCATTCCGCTTCTTCGGATCTGTACATTTGATTTGATTACTGATGGCTCTCATCAGTTACAAACACGTGAATTCTTAAAGAGCAGTATCTTAAATATGCAAAAAAAATTTTTTGGTGCCCTCTCTAGTGTCCCCAAGACGTGGTGCCTTAAGCAATTGCTTAATTTTCTTATGGGCTAATCCGGCGTTTTACATTGTAGTGTTGTCGATAGTGGAAAAATAGCTTGTTATCCAGTAAAATAAAGACTCGTTTATATATTTTTAACATAGCACTACAAACAGTTTTATACACAATAGGTGCATCTAAAGTGGTTAACATATTTTTATGTTATTTATGTGGTAAACTTATTACGCCAAGCTTTAGTCTGCCAAATGTTAGCAAATCATTCATGGGACACGGTGTACGCATCTATAATAGAATTCCACAAACAATATTAAGCATACCTTTTGATACCCGTGACCATGAACGCTGTAAAGGGTTCGAAACGTCGGGTGATAAAATTTAAAAATAAACCGCAATAAAATCCGTAAAGTTATTTAAAAATATTTTTTTCTTTTTATGTTAAAATTTACCGCTCTACAAATATTTAATGTTAAAATATAAAAAATAACCGACGAAGAAAACTATTAACGAACTAGTTAGCGCAATTATTTCGGTTGACAAATAGATAAAGAGGATTAGTAAATTCGGTCATGAAAATATTTTTTACAACGGAGCACTAATAATACATAAGAATTCCTTTATCACAAAATTAATAACAAATTTTACTGCCTAGCAAAATAATAAATTCTAATATCTTCTTAATTGACGAAAAAAATTAATACATAAAAAAATAAATTTTAAAAAATTTAGTTTTATAAGATTATTAAAAAAACAGCAACAAGAGAATAAAACAAAAGCAATAAAATATTTGACTAACACCAGGCACTAAGACATTCGAAACGTTGGAACTATACAAATTAAATGGGTTACATTTTTGTTTGTCAATTAACATATATATAACTGAATAAAAATAAAAACAAAAGATAAAATAAATCAAATATTTGTCAGATTTCGTTAATATTTTTTGGAATAAATATCGCAATAATTTACAATTAAACTTCTTCGGTTCTATCCGAGCCAAAAAAATTGAGTCGTTGTAACCCAATATTTTAGCAGCACTTACTTTACACTATTTTTTTTTGTTGACAAAGTATATTGTAAGTACATATAAGTAAACTTTTGTCGATTTCCTATCTCATATTACATTTGAATATTTTTGTGGGAATTTTTTTCACATTTAATCTAGCAACACAAGATGGTTGACAGTCGACCATAATTTTGCGTCATGTTTACGTACGATACATACTAAAATAAGAAAATAATACAAATCAGTACAATTAATAACATTTACCAGTAAAACGATATTCCGTCTACTTTTTTAAGTATTTTTTTTTGCAAGAATTTATAACACAAGTCGGCATTATTTCAGAAAAAAACGTGACAACTAAGTGACGTATTGTCCACTCAAAGCTTTGTTTCGTATTGATTGGATATTCTATTTACCGACTAAAAGTCTATTCACCGCACTGGCATCAATATTCTGACATTGCGCTCTATCTGTATTATTCTCTAATCTGAGGGTAAAAGTATGTGCGTAGAATAATAATAAATGTTGTATTAATATATATGACGCATAACTTCGGACACAATTTTAAGAAAATTGAACAGGCAACGAAATTTGGCTTAGTTTAAATGTACATAGAAATCTATATAGCATGTCTTAGAAATATAATAAATTTATAAAAAAAAGTCCTTACTCACATATTTCCATCACATTGACATGACACGTAAACATCCGATATGTCAAGTGATTTTATCTTTATCGCGAATTGACACGTGTGACTAAAATTACATAAAAAGGTCGAATATCGATCATTGCGGATTGATTGGTGAGTCACCACGATATTAAAGGAGAGCACTCGGTACTCGACTGTCATCATATATATGAAAATAAGGGGATAGTTTAGTGTAAGTTTTTCAATCAATGAATGAAGTATTGCGGCTGTGATCAGCTAGTACGCGCAAGGCCATCGACCGCCCCTTCGCCTTACGTCTCATTCCGGGCACGACATCTCCGCTCGAATGAGCATGAATTACGTAATTAATTTTAGATTATGTTAAATCAGTTGTAAATCAATATTTATTTTTAACAATATTTTTATTATTCATATATCGTATATAATACCCCACATATAACTTTCTAAAGTATTGAAAGCGACTCAACAGTGAGTATATTATTAGGTGTTTTCCATGACTTAGTTAGCTTATCATTTTTTTCTAGGCTTTATGTTGTCGCGGTGAGTTGCTGAATAGCCTTGGTTACTTTTAATGAATCTATATTAGGTTTAATATTTTTTAGTCCCGACAGTTACATTGGGAGATTAGAGTCTTTACACAAACCTAAAATATTCAACATGATTGTGTTCTTCAGTGTAGATTATAGCTTTTGAAATATAGATTCTTCTATTTCAAAGTAAAGATATAATGGTTTTAAAAATACTGTCAAACTGATGCTCAGCTAACTTCTCTTAATCTCAAATGCCAACGGCCTGTTATTCACTTCATATTCAAAGTGTTATTATTAAATTTCTCTTTGCCTTGCAATCAATTGGAAACATAGTTGCGTCGAGTGTAAGGGCAGACATCTAAATAATACTATTGTGGCTGCGCCAGTTTGACTGACAATGGCGTAGGTGTTAACAGTAAACCGTAATGCAAGCATACAACTGACTAATCTAATGTACCACGACCAGCTATATTTGGACGAAATGGAATATCGTTATTAATAGCTATATAAGCTTGTTTTAGCGCCAACGAAGCAATTTCGACTTTCGACACAGACTGTTACACGAACTAACGGTACGTGGCAAGTGATTGGGGTCATTGGACAGTTGCAATATTATAGCCAATGCATATATTAATATGGATTATTTTTTAGAATAGATTCAACGAGGGGAGGGAAGGAAAGAGAATGGGTAGGTGTTTGGTCATATACTTCCAGTCTCCTTACTGTTCGGATATAGAACAAAAATATAAAAAACATTTTACCAAATCTTAAAAGGTTAGGTTTTAAAGTCAACATTTTTGAGATGGTTCTTTTCGCTGTATAAAAAGTAATATTGTCCAAGTCATTTAAAACAAATCGTATGAAAAAGTTACCTACGCTTCTCCGCAACAATTTTGAAACCTAGCTTTCCTGCAATTTAACTGATATAAATGAAATGTTTTTCTAAACGACATATTTGAGTATCAACATCTTTCAATTCAAAGAATAACGAAGTAAATCCCTTGTATATATCAGTTGGACGAACTAGTATAAGTTTTCAAGATTTTTTAGGATTTGAACTAATTGCAGCTTTAATCTATGGTGTGGAAGCTTCTCTTTTACGTTGGTTGATTTTCTTAAAAGTAATAGGTTAACTTCATTCGATCCAGTGTATTCCGCAACAGAAATAGCTGCTGTACGAACCATGAAATTAACAGATAAGCTCCGTATATAATTATAATAATAAAATGACATACGTACATAAAGTATTATAAAATTTCCGACGATATTGTTACCTTAATTTGCAAACCAGCTAACTCCATTTGAGTAATTTTGTCAGGGTAACTATAAAAAGTTTTAATATGTTTCAGACTTAATAAAAAAAATGCAACTTGAAAAATTAAAGTAAATCAAAAACTGTTAAAAACTTTTCACTTAATAACTAGTGTTAAATTGCAGCTCAAATTATTAACTGACAGATATATACAAAACTATAAAAAGTAATCTTTTACGTTATCAATATAAATCAATTTTTGTGATGTAAGTAAATCCATCATCCTATTTGTATCCGTGGGTGTGCCAAGCACCCACTACATAACTCACTAATGTTGTGTAGGCGAAGAACTCGCAAACAATACGCATACGTATGTTTCGTATATTTTACACGAATTCAATTAACATTCGAAAGAATTATAACATTAATGGCAGAGGTCAATTTATGAATTTATATTCCGAAAAATGTTACCGTCTTAAATGAGATAATACTATTTCTAAAAAATAAAACAAGATTTGCCCTTATACGGTTTAGAAAAATAAGGAGGTTATATGATAGATTGTATATTTCTTGTTTTATCTATCATTTCCGCCAACAAGAACGAAAGAACGTTTACGAAACGAAACGAATCGATTTTCTAAATTATTTTTTATTTGACATAAACTAGAATTAAAATATATCATAAACGTTTATCTCCACGACTTTATACAAGTATGTACATACAAATATAATAAAACACAATTTTAATGTGTGTAACAAATAAATATAAACAACGATTGGTCAATAGGAAGAAAGATGTGAAAAGTGTGGTTGTGTGTCTGGGTGCCGATTTGCTAAACGTTTAACTTGCTTTGATTTTTTGAATTTAGTTTATTTAGATGAATCCACTGCTAGAGTACTTATTTATTATTAAAAAAAACTTTATAGTCGCTTAATAATGTTACTTCTTTTAGCATCCAACCAATTTCAAAGATTTAAAATGCAGGGTACATAATGCTTAAAATACGATTATGTACTCTTTGTCATCAATCAATCATTGAAATTGGTAGCTCAGTGTCAGGGCGGTCGTCTTTATTGTGGTTACTCAAGGCAAAGTTGGGTTCAAAACCCACTTTTGAAATTATTGATTATTTTATTCCAAATTTTATGAAATAAGCATATATTATATGAGAAATTTGCCAATCCGCACTGTAAACTATATCCTATTGGCCTTTGTCTGAAGTAGGCCTTGCTCAGCAGTGATACAGATTGAAAATAGGCTGTTACTTTACCCCAAATACTAAACTTATTTGGAACGTGGAATTCATCACTCCACTATCAGTGGCTAATATATGCATATTCCATTCATCCTAGAGTTAAACATTATATATTCCACCTGAATTATTAAGGGTTGGCAAACACAAGTTATCAAATCCCTTCATCGTCCACCGAATTTCCGCGAACCGAGATACGGTTATCGTACAGTATCGATCGCTTGTCCGGCTGTTTCTATGAGTCGTGACCGTTCGATTTATACCGCTAATTTAATCTAAACGTAGCTAGACAATGTTTTAATTAAACGAGTGCACTGCACTTTGCACTGATTTTACAGTCCGTTACAATGAAAGATAAGCAGGAAAATAAACAAATACCAGTCATAGTTACGCGTAAATAAAAATCTTTACTAATTTTATCGCATTTGTATTTCTTTTAAAATTTCTGGATTTCATGGAGTTCATGGTTTCGGGAAAGACCGAGGTGATTGAGGTCATCGATGTCACTATTATTGAAGATTCGAGTGCCATATTTCGAATTATTGTTACTAGGGTGATCTTAGCAGAAGCTGTTAATAGTGTCTTGAGATCTCTCAGTTTTTATATGCTTGGGCATAATTTTATGTGCTATCCGAGGCGAAAGGAAAGGGTTTTGAAGGTGTAAGAGCATAACATCTTTTCACAGCTTTTGCTGCACTTCTACGCCGCACTCGGCCGGAGAAATGACACATCCTTTTATAAAATCTGCATATAATAAAGTATGCATAACTGTTGGGGATGCTGGATGGCCATGTCTACCTTTTTCTTTTCTTTCCCACTCTTTTCTCCTCCAAATCCTTAATCCCTAAACTATATAATAAACTTATTTTGTCATATTTCCCAGGTTGACAACGCACTCACGACTCTTCAGATGGCGACGGGATCGGTTATTATTAGGTGAACCATTTGCTCGTTTGTCTTCCTTTCCATAAAAAAAATTAATAAAAAATTACAAACACGATAAAATACGTAAAGTAGTTTTTAACAAAGTATAGATATACGTAAATAAAAGAAATCATATGAAGGAAGTAAAACGTTTGATACTATTAAGTTATTGTAAGAATTAATCAATTTCTGCCGACATATTGTAATTTACAAACGTTTGGCGTAGTAGGCGAGTCTTTGTTTACCTTTTGTCCGATCTGTAAATGGAATAGAATATAGTCGGTTCGTGTTATCGGGATACTATGAAGTCTACAAATGTGAGAAGTCACGCGACGGGAGTCTGGTAATGGACGAAGCTATCCCGGACATGGCTGGATGTTAATAATTCACGGTGCACCTTCGGGGCGCTGTCCGAGCTACATTATAATATTTCACATGCTAGCCTGCTAACGTTAGGAAGGCAGATTTGTTGTAAATTGTTGTAGGCTGTTGGAGTTTTTATGTTAATGTCGGCAGGACTCAGAACTTCAATAGAGAAGATAATGCACGCGGTATTTGTCTATTTGTCTGTAAGCATTCACCACAGCTCACAGGTTCTCGGTTTACAAATGACTTCTAAAAGTTTTGATTGTAAGTGAACATCACATACTAAAATTGTGGGGCATGTTTATTGTCATTTCATAAGATTAGAAAACTTCAAAACAACTAAAACTATAGGTAAGGTTGTAATAATTTATAGGTAACGTTGCTTGCTTTTTGGAGAATTTAAAGACCATTGTATAAAGATGTATATTCTTCCGTGCAAAATTAATTCCTATAGAAATAAACATAGGTAATATATAACATAACATCATAAGTATTTCAAAATTGACAACGTCAGCTCATGGTAATCCAACCAGCTGAATAAAACAAACGCGAGGTGTCGTGGCACACCAGATAGGAACGAAGTTCCTAATTACAAAAATATTAATTAAGTTCCATTCGAGGTATAAAGAAAAAAAATATTCGGGTGTACATTTTTATGATGATTTTTTATCGAAAAACGTAAAAAACTATTTTACAAAAATATATTAACACCTTTATTTTGTTTACAATGATTTATAAATAATAATTTACATAGAAACAACTATTTATGTGAATAAGATAAAATAATAATAATCGACTGCAATTATTATAATAAATAAATCAAGAAATAAAAAATAATAATGTATAACCATTAAATGAAATAATTTTTGCCGACTAGGGTACCCTCCGCAACGCCCCATAAGGAACTTAGTTCCAGTAATACATCCACGAGACATGTTGTGTACGTCTGGTATCTAAACTAGAGTGATATCATTATCTATCAATTAAACCCGTTTTAATGCATACGTGTCACAATAATTAGAGGTTAACAAAAAACAAAACTTCGATAGTCAATACTTTTTGTATTTTACTTACGAATCTAACATCCTTGATTGTAAATTGTTTTAAAGCAATTGGAATACAGTTGTCTAACATATCTTCAATTATCATATGTCAAGTGGACATATGTCGATTGCGGATTTAAGGCGGGGTCCTCCTAGAAATGTGATTTCGTAAACGGTTTTATTTTGTAATTTTATTAAAATGTAAAAAATAGCCACTTATATTTCAGATCTTTTCCTAGCTTCGTCGGAAGTTACACAATTAGATAAACTTTATCTGATAAAAAAATGCCAAACATACCTCTGTTCATCATCTGTAAATCAATTTTATTAAAATTGTACAATATTTAACAAATAGAAAATCAAATTAAAGTAAGTGTCTGTGATAGTGTGAGCGATATCGGTCATAATATTGTCAATATTATACAACAAGATTGTTTTTTCTCCAAATCAACGATATTAGGGCACCATTCGCTACCCCTATGTTCCGTCCGCACCGCGGGCTCGTGATCGCTGTCCTTGTCATTCCGGTGCCTTTGAGGACGGTTTTTTCTTTCGTACACGGATTGGCAGCTTTGAGCGCTTGAAGAACCTCGCCTTAATAGAAAATTTAAATGAAAATAATTATTAATTACGGCTTTGATTGCTAAATATCGTATTGTTAGTGTTTTAAATAGTCGTGTAGGCCATTATTTATCGTTTAACAATTGCAATGCAATACATAACGTGGCTGATGTTAATGGATAATAGCAAAAGGGCAGATTACGAACAAATTGTGTTAACCACAGAAAAATACCTGAATACGGAATACAGCGAAGGTGAGATGACACGGAGTACTGAGATATTGAGACCGACGTATAATGAGAATGACTTGGGAGACGAATGACCTCTGAAAAGAGGCCGTGAGATCGAACAGAAAGCAGGCTGGATTACAGTAGACGCAAAAAAAAAAGACAGTAAAAAATTATGAAAAATAATCTCTAAAACGGGCGAGTTGGTAGAGCCGGATGATGAAATCGAGGTGTGTGTTACCTGTCCAGAAGTATTACCTAAACAGTTTGGACTAGCTATGATGTTAAAATTGGAAGATGTACATAATGTGACGCGAGTTAAGTTCATCAATGCGCACAAAGTATTGATCCAGTTTAATGACGAGAACAGCGCTGAAATGTTGATGCGATCCGAAAAGTTCAACCAGGACGGTTTCAAGTGTTATTTAACGCTTGAATTGAGTCATTCATACGGGGTAATAAATAATGTTGAACTTTCTTGACCGAAGATGAAATATTGAGTGAATTATCCTGCGAGTCGCAAATTCTAGCTGTGAAACGTCTAAAACGTAGGAATAGTAGCGACGGTAAATGGGAGGTGAGTGAAGCTGTCAGAATCTGTTTTGAAGGAGCTACTTGCCAGCATACGTTTATATACATGACATTAGGTCCACCAAGGTCATTTCATATAATTATCAGGTGACTTAACGCTCCCGCTGTTAGCGATTTGGTCATACTGAAAAAAATGTGTCCTTCTAATAAAGTAATTTGCCCTAAGTGCTCAAATAGTTATCCTGACTATGTAACTACTAATTTTCAATGGTCGTCACATGGCAATGGCCAAATGGCCCGGTATATATTAGAGAACGGAAACTTAGAGATCTAATGACGGACTTCAACTGTTCATATCAACGAGCTCTTACCTTCTACGTTCCGCCTTTGCGTCTCCTGCTGTCACAGGATCAGCGCTTAAAGAAAACAATTTTTTTTTTTTTTTTATGGAAAGGAAGACAAACGAGCAGACGGTTCACCTGGTGGTAAGTGATCCCGTCGCCCA
>JAOCPS010673624.1:0-10700 GCA_025505425.1 Graphium colonna | reverse complement strand
TATTTTTTTTTATTTCTTTAAGCATGTTTCTTACTGATTCTTTAAAGCCCAGGTTATAGACTGTTTGAATAGCTCTCTTTTGGAGGACAAATATGGTATCGACATCATCTGCGTTTCCTCAAAGTAAAATCGGTTAAATGCCTTATTTTTTAACGGCATAAGCTGAGGTTCTTACACCGTTTATTCTCAGGTCAGTCTTTACTTTGTCGAATGTGAATTGGCTATTTTCTTTATAAATACGCTTATAGGTTAAATGAACACAGAGCGGCTGTGTAAAGATACAGCTGTTATTGACTGGAAACCTTTATTTTACGCAGATAATATAGACGATAAAGTTAGCCTCCTCAACTGTCTAATCATTTCATTGTATGATGTTTATGCTAGGAGTATTTATATTATAATATTAGGAAAATTAAACTATAACATCCAGCTACACCTTGGATGACGGAAGGGATTAGAATTGCCATGAGACGGAGGGATCGTACATTCCGAAGTTTTAAAAAACAAAGGAAGGATGACAACTGGTCTGCTTACAAAACGGCTAGAAATCGATGTAATCAGATGATACGCAATGCTAAACTCCGTCACATTCATGATAATATTTTTTCTTCTATACCTGCCGATATCTAGAAGTTCTTAGGAACTCTTGGTTTCGGTAAGTCGGGTTTTTCAAACCCAGCCTTCTTGATAAATTCAGATTATTTAAATCAGTATTTCACTACCACTTCTTCAATACATAATCTAAACATACGAGATACTATTTCTTATTTAAACAGTTTGACGCGCCCTGATGTAAGGTCGTTCTTTTTTTCTCCAGTCTCTTCTGATGATATCAAAAAATGTATCCTCTTCATCGAATCAAACACCGTTGGTTGGGACGTAATCGGTCGTCGCATGATTCTTACAATCCTTGATAGCACCCTACCTGCAATCACACATATCATATTTTTTTCCTTTGATAACAGAACCTTTCTATCAATTTGGCGTTTGTTTGTTCTCTACCAAAGTGTTCCAATCCATCCCTTCTAATTTATTATCCACCTATTTCTGTCTTATTCAAAGTAATTGAATCCTGTGTCCATACACAATTTTCTCACTTTGTTCTTAGCAACAATTTGATAAGTCCACTACAATACAATTTTCGACCTGGTCACAGTAGCTCCACCGCTCTCCTGAAAGTGACTGGCGACATAAGAGAAGGGATGGAAATACTATGGTCACAGTTATGGTGTTGACTGATTTTTCAAATGCCTTCAATGCCGTTAGTCACAACATCCTCTTAGCAATCCTTTCTCACTTAATAGTTTCTGACGAAGTGCCGGATTGGTTTCCTCATATCTTCGACGGTGCCAGCAAGGTAGTCAATACAGATGATTCATCACCTAATTGTCTGGATATTATAAGCGGTATTCCTCAAGGCGGTCTCCTCTCACCTATATTATTATATGTTTTTATAAACTTTATTACTCATAACCTTCAGTGTGCGTATAATTTTTATGCCGATGACCTTATGCTATATACTCGAACCACCACTGATAAGCTCCCAGAAATAATTAAAAATTAAATTAAGGTTAACCGTCAACCCAAAGCAATGACAGGCCATTATAGCTGGAAGTACTCGTATTATGAACGAAGTAGATCTAAATAATCTTCCGTTAATTTTGTTGCATAAAAAACCTGGGTTTGATCATCGACTATACACTAAGCGGGATAGACCAAATCTCTAGTGTATGCCAGAGAGTAACTAGTGCCCTGCGTTGTTTTTATAGCTTTAAAAACTTTCTGCTGACAAAGACCAAGGCACTGCTCGTGCAGACCATAATTTTTCCTTTAATTGACTATGGTGACGTGTGTAATTTTGACCTGAATGCAGATCAACTCAACAAACTAGACTGACTTCTTAATAACTGCATTCCATTCATCTTTAATCTACGTAAGTATGACCACGTATACCCATATCGTTCCCAACTACAGTGGTTACCTTTTCGTCAGAGGCGCTCGTTAAGAGCGCTAATGACTCTGTATTCTTTCCTTGATTCTTCTTTTACCCTTCTTACTTATCTCTGTACAGTCAACGATAAAAATCTTCGGTCGATGCATAGTCATCTTCTCCGTTGTCCTTCCCAACGCACTGAGTTTTTGCACTCCTCTTTCTATGTCCAATCCATTATTCTGTGAAATGTGCCACGTACCGAAATCAGGATGGCTAAGAGTCGTTTTGCGTTTTAAAAAAAGCAAAAGAACATGTATTAATAAAAGTTGTTAGCTGAATAAATTCATCATTTTAGTTATTTATTTTTAAGAGAGTTTGGTATTTAAGCTCAGTATTATATATTAGTATATATTTATGTATATGTTAATTATCATTGGACATTAAGTACATATTTTGTGCATAAAGTACAAATAAAATAAATATATACAGAAATTGAGCACTATACAGATTTAACACAAATAAGATTTTTACTGTAACAAACTTAATGAAAATACGCGCAGTTAGAAAAACAATTCACATAGTTCCTTAAAATCAAATTATATAACATACATAAAATTCGGAGTAAATAGTATCCCGTAAATATAAAGGTTGACTAATCTACAAATAAAAAATAAAGTTAATCATAAATTCAAAGTTACAAACCAATAAATTTAAATGTTTCCTGTCTTTATGGAAAAGCAACCCTCACACAAGATTAATGTTTAAACAAGGTTGCTGGCAGTGGAAGACTTCTCTGACAGCGGCTGTAGTAACGCGCCCGTTATACCTGTAACCTTCGTTGCCAGTATTGTTTGATTTAAATGTAATAAGTGGATATGTAGAATATAGCTTTCAACGTTGCATAGTTGTGAGCTGCATTTATGTGCATAATTATACCATGGATAAAAACAATTAAAACAGAGTCAGTGCAATTTTACTAACTTCCATTTATTCTTTTGCAGGGCACGACGAAACAGTCGGCAATACGTTATTTTGTGTAGTTTTTGTTTTTTTTTGCATAACTTGTATAATTCAATATTGTTTGGTTGTTACTGGGTAACCGGCGGAGACTCGGAAAGGACGGTCGTGGTGTAGAGCGATCAACACACATGCCTCCCGGGTGATATCTGACAGTTGATAAAAGAAAAAATAAGGCTATGCATATCTACGACAGATGTCGTTAAGAACCCAATAGGTCCCGGCTTCGACTTTTACAATCAGAAGTCAAAGAGTAAATTAAAATTTTTCGCGAAGACACCTGGCATAAACGCCTGGAGGACATCAAACCTTCGCAAACTGCTTTTTGGCAAATTGCAAAATATCTCACAAGCGAGCCTCACAAGCCCATATCACCGTTAGCCAGGCCTGACGGTGTTTCTTTCGCCGTAGACGACTGTGATAAAGTTAAATGCTTAGCGGAAAATCTAGAGCAACAATGTAGCCTATCGCGTGCTCATATAGATCCGATCCACCTATCGGAGGTGGAACATGTGATTGTGAGTAGGGCCGCGTTACCAGCAAAGACAGAACAACTTCAGCCAGTAACCCCGAGGAAGTCCAGGACTTCATTAAAAGTACGCTCTTCTCCTGGCCCAGACCAGATTTCTAATAAAATTAAAAAAAAGACTCTCACGCCCGATCGTCTCCGTACTAGCTAGTATTTTCAACGTGCTTATCTCCAGCTTCTCTTTCCCGCATGCCTGGAAATAGGCCATATTAATAGGCATAAGGAAACCCCCTAAGCCTCCTCCCAATCTCCCGCCTATCTATCGCCCGATGAGTGTCCTAAACTGATTTGGGAAACTCTACGAGCGTATAATTCTAACTCGGCTTAAATACCACGTTTCCTTACATAATTTAATCGCAAATGTTCGGGTTTCGGCCCAAACATTCATGCCCCCTACAAGTTTACCGGCTAGCAAAACATATTCTGGACGATTTACATCGCTCAAACCAATTATCTACGGGTGCAGTCTTCTTCGATGTCGCAAAGGCTTTCGACAAAGTATGGCACGACGGCTTAATTTACAATCTGTACTCTCCGCAAGTGCCAGACAGGCTCGTACACATCTTATGAGCCTATTTGTCGAACCGCTCTTGCCGATATTGAGTTGACGGCACCCTCTTAACCAGCTGCCTAACCCCTCAGAGCCGAGGTTCCACAAGGATCTGTCCTTTCACGCCTACTCTTCTCGATCTAAATGAGTGATATACCTAACATGCCCTTTTCGTGGACGACACGGCGCTATATCTCTTCGACAAACTTCCGGGTGTAATTACGAAACGCCTCCAAATTGGCACCGAGCACCTCGGCGATTGCTTCCGCAACTGGAATATTAACGTAAACCCCGAAAAAAGTGTTGCAATACACTTCACACGTAATCGCACTGATCCTCCGTAAAAAGTAAAATGGAATAGACAAGTCCGCTAGTACAAAATGCTACGGCAACTCTCCATCTTCGGCCAACTGATCCCTTGGGCTTAAAAGGCCATTCGGCCTTCTTAGCCCAAGGGATCAGTTATCACCGTTAGATCATCACCCTAGATGAATATCTAGGGTTACCCTAGATATTCATCTAGGGTAACTCTAGATTCCAAATTAACATTTTTACCCTACATTCTCGATGTAAAGATACAAGCCGCGTATGTTTCCGGCCGAATCTATTTTTTAACAAACAGCAAGAGCAAAATGTCCTTAAGTCACAAACTCCGATTATACAAAACACGCACAAGGCCAATTATGGACTATGCAAGCCCATGGTTCGCTCACGCAGCATCGACATACCTGAATAAATTACAGGTAATTCAAAATAAATTCATCCGCAGGGCAACCAGTGCCCAATAGTATCAGCGTAATATCTATCTACACAGCGATGGTAGATTCCAAACAATACGCGCTTTCAATAAACAGATTTCAAAACGGTTCTTCGATAGAGCCGATAATCATTCGAACCCCTTTGGTAGTAACTGCTGCAAGTTATAAACAAAATCCAAATGTCTATGATATGTCCTCCTTGACACGGTTCAGAAAGGGGACTTAGATATTCAGGCCTCACCGTTGGAGGTCCCGCTAAAGCACTCTACATAAACACGTAGGTATAACATACCAATCACTATAGTCCCTCGCCCTTGTCTCAGAGCACAGAGAGCCAACATCGCGTACACACGCTATACCCGCGTTCCGGGGCGGTTCTCATTGCCCCTAGCAATCAATTTAAAACAGTCAAGGGCGGTCGCGATCAGGTCCCGTATACCGGAACGCGACCGCCCTTAGTGACATTCCCCCAATTTAACATTACACGCATATCTTCATGCGTGATTCTATTAGTTTAGAGTCTTAAACTCGAGGAAACTTAGAATTTCCACGGGGTCGATTGTTAGATGGAGCTGTAAAAGATTTTGATCTAAGAGCATAACTCCTGATCCATACATCATATCCAGGTTGTTATTGGGCAGGTGGTCAATTAGACAATTTATTCATTTATTTTAAGTATGTTCGCTGATTTCTCTGCAACTCATAAGCCGATTTGAAACTTCTGTTTTTTTATTTGAAAAAATATAGTTATATTTTATTCAAATAAATTGGTCTAACAGTTTCATTTTAGTTTTTATTGCAAACGTTCGCTTCAAAAAAGTTCGCTTCAGCCGAAGCATGGCCAAACATTAATTGCATTCATTGTGTTTTCAACGTTTTAGACGCCTTCGTATTACTAATGTGAAGGCAAATAACGCAACAAAATTCTATAGTTAGTAAGGTTGCATATTTGAGTGGGTTCATTATATGCAGTTTTAAAGTGCAGCCATTCTATATCATCTCTACTAAATTCTAGTAGATCACGTGGAATAATTAAAAGGTTGAGGAGCTTATCCCTTCTTACACTTACACGCTTTAGTGGACAGGCTAGGCCTGTCTTATTTGTTAATGCAATAAAATTAAATCGTTAAAAATAATAATTGATATAATGTGTATAAAGCACCGTTTCAAGTCGGTATTAGTTTTTGACAAAAAAAAAATAAGAAACTTCATAATTTGTATGGAGAACCACTAGATTATCCGACGCTAATTTTAGTATTCAACAACATTTTTATTATAAAAAAAAATCTATTTAACCTCAAAGTGAAAGTCAACCGCCTTTTGCTTCTAACGTATTGTTTGTTTGTTGTTAATTTGTTTGTTTTCTTGCTTGCTAAAACCAAAACAAAATTTAAACCACAATAAATATGACAACTACAAAACCAATCAAAACCAAGTTCACAAGAAATACATTTTCTACGAAGCGTATGCAAGAATTATTTTATAAAAAAATGGATTCAAACATTTGCGTTAATTTTATGAAGCTTAGCTTAAATTTGTACTGATTATGCGTTTGGTAGACGACAATGAAAAAATAAATTTATATTTTTACACATACAAGATTATTTTCCCAGAAAAGTACCAATAAAATATAAAAAAAATGCCTTAAAAGTGTACGAGAGTGTGTTTTTTGCATTATTTTTAATTTTAAAACAAAGTACGTAACTCGTCGCACGTACCCTTACGATGAAGTAAATAAATAATTTTAACAATCGATTCATAAACGGCGAATATGCTCATAAAGGCTGTAAAGGCAAGAATAAACCTAAGTCATCAGCCATGAATACAATTACTTCCGATGTGTCTTCCGAGGAGTCCTGCTCCCGGTCGTTTCATAATGAAGACACATCTGTAAACGACAGCCAGTTTTTGCGAGAACTGATGGAGGAAATACGAGGTCTGGGGAGTGAAATGAGCAAAACGAGAAATGAAATAATGGAATGCAGAAAAGGACCTCCAGTCTTGTTGCATACGGCTAAACACTTTGGAAGATAAGGTTTCTAATCTAGAAAATATGTATGAAGATAACTCTGGCCAAGATGTGGAGAAACTTAACAATACCATCACAGATTTACAGCGCCAGTTAAATGATCGTGAACAAGAATCTCTCCTCAATGACGTCGAAATCTCGGGCTTACCCGAAGATAAAAATGAAAACGTCCTACATCTAGTCGGTCTTGTAGCCATGAAGCTCGGCATGACAATAGAGGAGCGAGACGTTGTATTCGCGGAACGTGTTGGCTATACCCGGCGTAACCGCGCCACCGAGAGCGCGGCGCCATCTCTGCGGCCGCGCAACGTGGTCGTGCGGCTGGCGCGCCGAGCGGTGCGCGACGGCATGCTGCGCGCTGCGCGGGTGCGGCGCGGCCTCACGTCGGCCGACATTAGCGCGCCGGGGGAGCCGCGTCGGCTCTTCGTGAACGAACGGCTTACGCGGCACAATAGGCAACTGTTTGGAAAGGCGCGTGAGGCAGCCTCTCACGCTAAGTGGAAGTATGTCTGGACAAAAAGTGGTAATGTATTCGCTCGAAAGGACGACGGTAAAGTGGTCGAGCGAATCAGGAATGAAAAAGATATTAGAAGAAATTTTACTTTATAATTTGTTTGTCTGGCTGTGTTGTTCTAAATATTTACTATAACTTTATAGATGTTAATATTATAAAGTACGCCAATGAGTATACACTTTTTATTTTACTATGTGTTTTTGATCACTTTAACATAAAAAATAAACTTAGTTTTAATAAGCAATTAGTTGTTAACTGTTATTGTTTTGTACTTGTATTTACGTCGAAAGCCGTTTTGTGTTGTTATGGTATGGTTTTGCTTACTATTAATTTCCTCATTTATTATATATTTTCGATAGATTATTTCTTAGGCCTTTATTTTTTGTGTTGTGTTGCAAGGCTGTACGGAAGGAATTTTTATGACGTAAAATTAGCGAGTAGCCCAAAATTTATAAATATTTTTGCTCAAATTAATTATCTTCTACTTCAAATATTAAACTTAATCATTACCAGGGAATATATAATTAAACGATTGTCATTTATATACATCCTCTTGATGCTAATAACGACATTTTTGTATAATTTATATGTATTTATTGATATTTATATAGACTATATCTACGTCTAAACCTAATTACAAATTTGGTTTTCTTAATGTTTGCTCTTTAAACACGCATCATGAGGAATTTATTGCAGTTATGCAGCGACACTCAGTTGACATTATGGCACTGAATGAGACATGGATACGTGCGGGCGAGGAGGACTGTGCTCCCTCGGTTCCTAATTACAAGCTGCTCCACACTCCTAGACCGATGAGCGTTAAAGGTGGACGTGGCGGTGGCGTCGGGTTTTATATAAAGCGGGGCATCAGTGTTCGTCCGTTTCGTCACCCACTAGAACCGTCACATACTTGCGTGGAACAGATGTGGTTAACCCTTAACTTAGGGGCTACAAAGGTTGCTATCGGCACCGCCTACCGCCCTCCATGGCTCGATGTTGACTTATTTTTTGACGCAATAACAGTTTCAATAAACTCATTAGCACAATGCGAGAATATAATAATATTAGGAGATTTCAACATAAATATACTTAATACACATGAAATTAAAGTACGTAAATTTAAAAGCTTTCTTAACAGTTTTGATTTAGAACAACTAGTTATGTCCCCTACTCATTTTACAGACTACAGCCAAACCATCATTGATGTCATTTGCACAAATTGTAGAACACAAAATATTATAATTGAACCTGTTTCACCTCTTACTAGTCATGCCATTTTAACCTGTGAGTTGTATCGTAAAAAGGAAAAAACTTCTGCGAAGAAAATCATTTACAGACCAGTTAATGATATTCCTGCAGAAATGTTTAATACTTGTTTAAATTCAATTGATTGGGATTCATTAAAACTCATACGTGACGTCAATCAGATGGTAGATGCATTTAATTTTTATATTATCTCTTTGTTTGATATATTTGCCCCCCTAAGAATTATTACGATTAGAGAAAAATACCATCCATGGATAACTGACACAATAAGGCTGATGATGCGCTTACGCAATGCTGCTCATTCGCGGTATTTAAAATCGCAAAAGGAATCGCACAAAACTTATTATAAAGATCTTAAATCCTTAGTGGAGCAGTCTATTTATCGGGAAAAGCAAGCATATTTTAACCTTAATATAAACAGTAATATAAAATCTCCAAAAATTCTGTGGCGCAACTTAAAATCTTCTATATTACCTCCAGTACAGACTACTACATTGCCCCCACACTTAACTAATCCTGACGAACTCAATAACCATTTTTTGAATATACCTGGGACTTCCCAAATTTCTCCTTCCACGTTATTATTTTTTCAAACGAATAGTTTTCCAACTTCAAATAAATTTTCTCTTCAGAGCGTTGAACAAGAAAAAGTATTAAAAATTATACGTAGCCTCAAATCAAATGCGGAGGGTGTAGATAATATCTCTCTAAAAATGTTGACTAAAACATTACCACAGTCTCTCAATTCAATTACTTTTATTGTTAATTATTCGCTTTGTACTTCAACCTATCCAGATATCTGGAAAACAGCTATTGTTAGACCACTGCCTAAGAATTGTAATCCGCAGGAACCTAAGGATCTCCGACCCATTAGTATATTGCCTTGCCTGTCAAAAGTTGTTGAAAAAGCTGTTAGTGAGCAACTGACAGAGTACTTAGAAAAAAATAATATACTTTCCGAGTTCCAATCTGGGTTCAGAAAACACTATAGCACGACTACTGCGCTTTTGGATGTAACAGATAATATTATTAATGCTCAAGATTCTGGAATGTGCACATTGCTAGTATTACTCGATTTTTCGAGAGCATTTGACTGTATCAATATCGAGCTGCTGCTAGCGAAAATGTCATATTACGGCTTTGATGAAGCGACGGTAAAATGGTTTCAGAGTTACCTCACTAATCGCACTCAATATGTTGAAATAGATCAGGATGGCACTAGGCCGCTTCGTTCAACGTATAGCCTTCTAGAAAGAGGAACTCCTCAAGGTACCATATTGTCGCCTCTATTATTTATTCTTTACACAACAGATATAATAAATTGCCTAAAGACATGCAAATATCACCTGTACGCTGATGACCTACAGGTTTACATATCTTTTAAAAGTACGGAATGGAATTCAGCAGTGCAGTTACTTAACAAAGATCTTGCCAGGGTACAAGAATGGGCAATACATAACTGTCTTGTCCTTAACCCCGCGAAAACAAAATATATAATATTTGGTTCAACGTCTCAGTTGAACAAATTACCTATAGACTGTAAGGTAAGGTTGGGTGTGGAGGTAGTGGAACGGGTCTTTGAGGCTCGTAACCTCGGTCTAGAACTGGACTCAAATATGAGGTATGAGAACCATGTTTCAAAAGTCGTGCGTAAATGTTTTTATAAGTTGAAAATACTTTACAAAATACGTCAATACATTAACGAAAATGTACGTGTCCAATTGGTAGAATCCCTAGTTTTATCAAACTTAAATTATATGGACACAATTTATGGCCCTTGCTTATATGCAAGAACCGAAAAACTAATTCAACGGGTTCAAAATGCATGTGCCCGCTATTGTTTTGAGATACCACCACGCAGTCACGTTACGCCATTTTTTATTAACCATAACATATTGAAAATGAAATATCATCGAAATCTCCATTTGGCATGTCTTTTATTTGATATTTTAAATTTTCAAACACCTAGATATCTTTTTAGCAAATTGGAATGGAATATCAGAAGGAATAACAATAGGCAGTGTTGTAAAAATCTATTACCACTACGACACAAGTCTGCGATATTCAGAGGCAGTTTTAGATACGCAGCCACCAAATGCTGGAA
>JAOCPS010673513.1:0-10701 GCA_025505425.1 Graphium colonna | reverse complement strand
AAATTACAAAAGAAGTTCAAATTATAATTTGAGTATTAAGCGCTATTAAAGAAACAAATAAATACAAAAAAATCATAGAGTTATGAAATAATAATAATCATTCACACATACGATTATGATCTTTTCGTTAATATTTGAACATTAGTAGAAATTATGTACTGCACGAAAATGCTACGAAAAAATTACGATATAGATCTGTGCCTAAAGTTCTCTAAACCTAACTAAAGCTCTTTCACCCTTAGCCCATGCGTTTTTCGCCATAATATAACGACTAATGCATTCATGAGAGCGGTCTCAAAACCTTTATGTTTCGGACCACCAAAAGCGGCAGCTCTTTGAATCCTTGATGCTATTTAGTCAAGTGCAATCAAAATGGAATGTTAATTATTTGCTAGAAACAAAATATGAAATTAAATGAAATATGTAAAGAAACTCAATGCATAAAACTTTATATTATGCCTGTAAACTTTAAACAAATAAGGCTATAAATTTGAAGCGAGTAATTCACTGCTGTCTCAGAGAGTTGGGAATATTAAATTACTGGAAATAGTGGTGTTTAATAAGATGCCTTACACGTTTCTACCTTAGATTTACAGATGACGTTCAAATGTTTAAGCTCAAAATAAAAGAAAAGTTTAAAAGAGTTTATTTTTTGAATTTCTTGAGATCTGTTTGTCATTTTGTCCTTGCGTGATCTTAAACTTATTTAACTTTGTTTCATTCAACAGATGAAACAAAAATTATTTATTTTAATTCGCGTCAATATTATTTAAAATGTTACTAGCATTTCAATAAAATTATTTACTTTTAAAAAAATATATCAAGGTATTACGTTAACTTTGGGAATCGATATCGATTTAAGCTGGTAGGCGGATATAATTTTTTTTTATAATAATCCGGTATATTAGAACATGGCTATCACAAAGGCCGAAATTATTGAAAAATACCCTATATTAGCAAAGATTTCACTCGTTGACATAATTTTGACTGGAATTTTAGGCACATAGTACAGAGCTTGTTTAGCTGGCAAATTCTAGCTACCTTCAAAACAATTTGGCTTCCCCAGCTTTTCTGGATGCTTCCAGGGATCGCACCGCATGCAACCATATAAAGCGCTCACAAGTGGAATACTATTATTAGTATAGTACTGTCGTTTGGAGGCACTATAATATAAATCTACTGATAACGTTCCTAAGAATTGCTTTCCCTGTGGAATAAAAAGGCATAAGGAAGATTAAAGAACATATATATCTCATATAGGCATAGCTTCACTTTTCAGAGCTTGAGTGCCGCGCCGGAGCTGATTGCGAGTATCGAGAAGAGCTTAGACGAGGGACCAGGAAGTTGGATGTGGTTACATGGTATTCAGTACATTACCCTCTCAATTTTCTCGTATGCTTCCGAAAGATGTGCATGGAGAAGCCATGTGAAAGATTATATAGACGCATTCGAGATGTAGTATTGGTGCAATATTTTAGGAGTCGCTTAGTCTGAGCGCTGCGCTAAATGAATGTATTCTCAAAGAACTGAACAACAAGACTCATCTCTCAATGACTTGTTTTCACTCACTGCTGACATTTTCTGGTCATGCTTGATCAGCTCGCTGTGAACCCGATAATTTGGAAATCATAATATCGGTCGGCTGCATCAACGGAAGAAAAAATAGAAACAGGGGCTAGATGGACGGGCTCTATTGTCTATACTCAAACCCCAGGCTGTGACATGGTCCAAAACAGAAAGGAGTAGAAACGCCTTCTGCCCTGATGACATGGCATCGAAAATTATGCAAAAATTCAGAATACGCTCAAACATATGTAGTAGCTTCTTGTTGAGATCAAAATAACTGACGTCGGCATAGACGAATATAGGAAAAAAGAGGTTTTGTTTCAGAGCAATTTTAGTAGCAGTAGACATGAAGTTTCATAACCTCCTCAAAGATGCCGCGGAGGAGAATATTTTCCGACTTACTTCTTAAACTTGAGATGCCCAGGAAAGGTTAGCATCAAAGATAATACGTGAATTTTTCACTTTAAAACTAAAAGTTATTGAGATCCCTTCGAAAGAAACATCGGAAATTAGACCTGATTAATTTTTTGCATCATCAAGATTTTAGACGAGGTTGACTTTTAGACCATGTGGTTTGCTCCAGGTTGAAATTTTCACTAGATCATCGTTTATACCTGTATTGACCCGATTAATATCTTCGGGGCGGACTTGTGTACAAATTTGGAGATAATCTGCATAAAGGTGATAAGAACAAACAAAATTTTTGGATATAGAGTTGATAAAACTGAAAAAAACCAATCGAGATAAACCGTCATCCTGTGGTACCCCACCAGACGTATGCAACCATGAAGAGACACATTCTTTAATACATATACGTTGCCGATGTTCAGACAGGTAACTCTAAAATCAATCAATCGCTGTTAGAGACATGTCATGACATGAAGTCTCTCAGATTGGAGTATTCCGACTAAAACATCAAAACCGACTGCATTGAAAGCGTTGCTAAAATCTAGAAATGCGACTATAGTTACCTTAACATTCTCCATTCTCATTCTTATGTCTTCAGTAATATTAACTAAAGATGTCACTGTGTTATACCCACGTCAAAAACCAGATTAAATAGGATTAAATATGGAATTATTATGGAGAAATGTACTAAGCTGGTTATCTATTAGGCGTTCAAGGACTTTTGATAGAAAGGGCAAAATAGATACGGATATCGGAGGACGATAGTCGTAATAGAACAGAGGATTGTGTTTTTCGGGCAAAGGAACGACGTGGTCATCTTTCCAATCATATGGGAAGACACCTTCAGTTACCTAGAAGTTAAAAATATGACAAAGAATGGGAAGGACAACGTCTAGAATTGGTATAACCATTTTACAACTTATACAGTCGCTACCACATGCGTTTGAAGTTATAGACAGAGTACCCTTTCAAATATCACAAGCAGTGAATTGATTTAAAACAAAAGGAGGGTAGTCAAGAATTGGAACCGAAAAAATTATATTTAGTGTGTTATTTTTAATAATCCCATCAAACTAGAAGACGCGCAGAAGTGTTGCTTTGGTTAATCAATATTTAAATTGTTAAGGAGATCTTTACGCGGCTTTCCAATTCCCATAGACCTAAGAAATTTCCGAACTTTTGCTGGATCTCCATTCTGGACACAATTATGAATGTTGTGGCGTTGGGTGTGAGCTACGAGACCTTGATACAGTGTAAAATTTTTACCCTCTCAATTTTCTCGTATGCTTCCGAAAGCTGTGCATGGAGAAGCCATGTGAAAGATTATATAGACGCATTTGAGATGTAGTATTGGTGCAATATTTTAGGAGTCGCTTAGTCTGAGCGCTGCGCTAAATTAATCTTTTGTCAAAGATCTGAACAACAAGACTCATCTCTCCATGGCTTGCTTTCACTCACTGCTGACATTTTACGGTCATGCTTGGTCAGCTCGCTGTGAGCCTGAAAATTTGGAATGAATAATATCAGTCGGCTGCATCGAGGGAAGAAAAAATAGAAACAGGGGCTAGATGGAAGGACTCTACTGTCTATACTCAAACCCCAGGATATGACATGGCCCAAAACAGAAAGGAGTAAAAACGCCTTCTGCCCTGATGACATCGCATCGAAAAATATTTGAGAAAGAAATTACGTATATTTTTATGAAATATACACACACATAAGAAATGGCAGAATCCTGCGATAAGCAATAATAAAATAATAAGCCTAAGTATCAGAAGACCCATTACACATGGCACAAAATATAAAAAATCCTAAATAGATTTAAATCAAAGTTCATTTCTATTACGACATTCATAATTTGTTAATTATTCTGATGAACTTCGCGAAGATAAATAACTGCCAATTTAACCTTCTCAGAATACACTAAAGTTTCAATAAACCTTATAATGAGTTTAAATTAAGATACCATATAGAGCTGAATAAATATCTCAAGACTGTTTGTTTTGTTCTCAAACTTATAAAATCGTTTCACCTTTGTATGTAGATGGATTTATGTCACGTAAATTAATTTTGACTTTTATTGTTATTATTATAAAATTCATTACAGTGTGTGTAATGTTTTGTTGTATGTGTTTCCTTATAGTAATGTTCAAATATGACTTCTGTTCTAAACTTTTATAGTTTAGAACAGAAGTCATATTTGAACATTACTTATATTTAATTTTAAAACATTATTTTTTCATTTATAACGGAAATGTACTTAATTACTTGATTAAGTGATTACTTTTATAGATAAAAGCGAAACTGCCTTTAAACGCCATCTTAGTGAAAGTCCGTAAAAAACAGTTATTTTAATTCAAAATAGAAAATATGAGACTGACTTTCATTCAAATTATATGGGACCACATCGTAACTATATTTTTCCAATAAAAAGAGAATTTTGCATATCGGTTCATAAATTCGAGAGAGAAATCAAGTCACATACATACAAAATAAACATACATTCGAATAGAGAACCTTCTGCTTTTTTGAAGTAGGCTGAAAAAAAAAATAAAAGGTTTTACAATAAAAAATATTACTAACATTCCACTAAAGTTAACTTCTTTGCAAAAAAATATATCAAGGTTATATGGCAGTATTGTTTTTAATTAATTATAGCTGTTTACTTTAAAAATCGATTTCGATTAAGCTGCTAGGCAGATGTAAAAATTGTCAAAAATAATCCATTATATTAAAACATTGCTATCACAAAGGCCGAACTTTTTGAAAGATACACTTTATTAGCAAACATTTCATCTGTTGACACAATTTTGACTGGAATTTCAGGCACACAGTACTGTGTTTAGCTGACAATTCCTGGTTACCTTCAAAACAACTTGGCCTCCAGCTTTCCTGGCAAACTCCAGTTATCCTACTGTATGCTATATATATATAAATATGTATATAAAGCGCTCATACATGGTGCTCTTCTCATATCTGTGTTGGATGCCATGAAACCACATCCAACTTCCTGGACCCTCGTCTCAGCTCTTCTCGATACTCGCAATCAGCTCCGGCGCGGCACTTAAGCTCTGAAAAGTGAAGCTTTGCCTATACGAGGTATATATGTTCTTTAATTTTCCTTATGTCTTTTTCTTCTATATAGGGAAAGTAATTCTTAAAAACGCCATTAACTTTATCAGTAGATCTATATTATAGTACAGCCAAAGGACAGTACTATACTAATAATAGTATTCCACGTGTGAGCGCTTTATATAGTTGCATGCAGTGCGATCCCTGGAAGCTTTCAGGAAAGCTGGAGAAGCCAAGTTTTGAAGGTAACTAGGATTTGTCAGCTAAACAAGCTTCGTACTGTGGGACTAAAATTCCAGTCAAAATTATGTCAATAAGTAAAATCTTTGCTATTATGGGGTATATTTCGTAAAATTCGGCCTTTGTGATAGCCATGTTTTAATATACTCGATTATTATAAACAATTTTTATTTCCGCTTACCAGCTTAAATCGATATCGACTCCCAAAGTTAACGTAATACCTTGATATATTTTTTTAATAGTGATTAATTTTATTGAAATGCTAGTAACATATTTAATAGTATTCACGCGAAATAAAACAAATAATTTTTGTTTTATTCGAATGAAGCAAAATAAAATAATTTTAAGATCACGCAAGGACAAAATGTCAAACATCTCAAGAAATAAAAAAAACTATTTTAAACTTATTATTTATTTTGAGTCTAAACAGTTGAATGTCATCTGTAAATCTAAGGTGTAAACGTGTAAAGCATCTTGTTAAACGCCACTATTTCCAATAATTTTATATTCCCAACTCTTTGAGACGACAGTAAATTACACACTTAGAATTTATAGCCTTATTTGTTCATAATTTACAGGCATGATATAAAGTTTTATGCATTGAGTTTATTTAAATATTTTATTTATTTTCTTGTTTCTACCATTTTCATATTTTGTTTCTACCAAACATTTAACATTCCCTTTTGGTTGCACTCGACTAAATAGCATCAAAGGATTCAAAGAGCCGCCGCTTTTGGTGGTCCAAAACATAAAGGTTTTGAGACCGCTATCATGAATGCATTAGTACGTTATATTTTGGCGAAATACGCATGGGCTAAGGGTGAAGAGCTTTATTTAGGTTTAGAGAAATTTAGGCACAGAACTTTATCGTGCTCTTTTCGTAACATTTTCGTGCATTACATCATTTGTTCTGATGTACAAATATTAACAAATAGATCATAATTGTATGTGTGAATGATTATTATTATTTCATACAGTTGATTTTTTTATATTTATTTGTTTGTTTAATCGCGTTAAATACTTAAATCATAATTAGGTGTAATTAGAACTTATTTTTGAATTTATAAACAGATTCATTTAAGATATTATAGACAATTTCATATAGTGTTACGGCGCAAGAGATCTTAAATAATAACGATTAAGAGGGTAAAACCACGAATAAAAATTAATTTCATATAATACTATAATAAATAAATACAAAAATCCTTAACGGATTATAAGTAACTAGCTACTAATAAAAATAAAGAAAACTTAAAAATTATCAAAAAAAAATAACATAAAGTTGAGGCTAATCATGTCGGCTATTTGACAGCCATTCTACTTTTTAAACAACGCAAACTATTTTAGCTCAAATGCATTGGGCCCTGTAATCATGCTTCGTAACTAGGTGTTATTTTATGCCCCTAGGTTCAACAATATTTCTCTACCCTTGTTTGTGTTGGTGTATAGTTGTTAATTTATTTTAAATAGTATTATCTCCATTATCAAGCATCATTTCTCTGCGTGTACACAAACATAATAAAAAAATTATGGCTACCGTAATAATCGACTAGAAATTACATCAAAGTTGGTTTCAGGTATATACCACGTTTAGTTTGGGTCCCTAGATCCCTATTAGTTGACTTTCGCTTTGATGTAGCACCATGACAATAAAATCCTGCCGTACCGCAATTATTATAATTACTTAACTGTTTAATATTTTAAGATTTATTATTTTATTTGATAATGAATATACACTATCTAAAATATGTTTTTTTTAGAAAACTAGATATTTCCTGCCGTTTCACAGTGGTATTTTTTTTTATTTTTGTTCAAATATATGTTAATCGAGCAAATAATTTATCTGGGTCAAATTATATTTAAATCCATTTATCCGTTTTCGTGGAATGGACTAACCAATATGCAAACATACAAACTTTCCATTTTATAATATTGGTGCAGATTCTTACGAAGAAATCGGTTAAAATTCGGTAAACGTTAGTCGTAAAATTGCACCAAATTGTAATATACAATAATTATTTTACCTTAAGAGTGAAAAACTGTTAGTTTGCCGCTTTTTATTCTTTCACCGCATAGTCTTTAAACTATTTAAAATGTAAACTACGTGTGTTAACCTTTCTTCATAAGCTTCTTAACTAGTTGTTGACACAAAAGAAATTCAGGTTTTATTTTAAGATTTACCTATTTGAATTTCTACCGTTATACAGTTCTCCGGTTAATGTTTTTTTTAGAAAAATATTTCACTTCCCTCCAAGCCAACCACATATAAAATATTTGGTTTTATGAAGCAACCTTCCTTAAATTTAGCCATTATTTATTGATACAAAAAAGCCCTTGATACACTTAAACACGTCTTCCCCACAAAGTTAAATTGTGCAAGCATTTTGCCCAGGGAAACCTTTCATCATAAATTTTTACGCCTTGGAAAATTTATTTGTATTTAGGACTTTATATCCTGCATGCAAAATGAATTTTCAAGAAAAAATAATATAACAATATCAAGGTTACGTGTATTTAGAGATATTGTTTGTGACGGTGAGTTCTTTTAAAAGCTTTTATTTAGTTTTACGGATCTCGTTATCTATGCATCTGTAACCAAATCTTTCAAGTCAGATTTGACTCATTTTACGATTTTCGATTAAGCTAAAATTTTACACGCATAAGTACATTGCGTGACAATGCAATATTATGATGACTGATTTGATGAAAAATTGTCAAATTGAATGATGCTTACTTTTAGACATTTGTGTTTTGACAACTTGTAAAAACGCATACTTCAATGTGTGTGTAAAAATTGCCAGAGTAGAAAAAAAAATCCCTGTTAGTTCGTAAAACATCATGCTGAATAATGTTAATGCTATCCAGAAAAAAAATAAAAAAAGTATTTTAAATTATTATATTTTCATTCATCAAGTGAGAACACAACCGGGTCACAGTCACGTCTACTTTCGTTCCTAACAAAGAAATTCAATAAAAGTGTTAAAACTTCAGTTTACGCAGTGAAATTTATATCTTTATATAGAGAAGTGTGTGCTAGATTTACCTGTGATGATAACTTAGGTACATTTGGTGAACTATTTCGTGATATTTTTGTGTAAACTTTCCATTCCTCAAAGTGTTAACATTTCTAACGACCTTGCAAAACAAAAGAAAGGTAAATCAGCAAGAGTTAACACCTACGTTCAGTCTAGAAAAATAAATCGAGACAACTTCTTTGCCGTTGTTTTAAAATATAACAAGACAAATCCTAAACGGAAACTCAACTCAAAAATTCTTGGATATAGGGACATTGAGCGGTGGACTCTCCAAAATTTCACCCTTCCTTCAAATTTACCCTGGGGTGGTTTCGAAAACCGGCCACCTGCACTCACCGGCCTAATGCAGAAGCTCTCAAGGAAGAAGCTCCTACTGTACGCCTGTGTTCTGTGAGGTCGTGGTACTTACCTGGTTCGAACCGTACCCTCGGTATCAGCATAAACCACTGCTGGTTTTGTTTTTTGAGACGCTCTTTAAGTTTTACTATAGCGTGAGCTATCTCGTCATCGGGGAAGTCTCAGAGTGACACGGCCTACTGTTGTTATGTAGCTTAAACGTGCCTAGCGGTATGGGCCTGTAGGCGAAGGCACCTTAAACTTATTTGTTCAGATGGGTTGAGGCTCAACTTTAGGAGTTAGTAGATGGACGGAAGTTCAAAATCGATGTGTAAGACTAAATTGCGTATGAACCAGGGTGCACCCTTGGCTCTGCGTATAAATCGATTCTGGATAACCTGAAGCTGTTTTATTTGGCGGGGGTTTATGTGTGCAAAAACCGGGCACGTGTGTCATTATGGGGCAAATTACTGCCTTATGGATAGTTGCTTTATTCCGAAGGGACAGTTTAGACCCTACGTTTAATAGGTGATATAGGTGACCTAGTACGTAGGCCGACCGGATTGTTACCCGGGTTACGTGCAGGGTGAAGCTGAGTTTAGAGTCAAGGAAGACACCCAGAAACTTGGTTTTATTCACCCATTGAAGTGGACTGTAACACCATAAGGTTGACGGGTGGGGACCGAACTGCATAACGATGCCTTATATCCATAGTGCAACGTTCTCCCACCTCAGTCGTTGTGTTGCGCGTCACGACACTTCGAGCGCACCGCATGCAACAATTAAGGAACTTTACATATATAATACAAACACATTTACACATCGTTAAAAACTAAAATTATATTCACTGCCAATTAAAAAGATATTTAAAAAAACATTCGTCTACTAAATACGTTGCGAACACGTCAATTTTAGTCTCTTTTTATATTATTAATTTAAGCTATAAAAATAATATAAATAAATTGAGCTTTTTTATTAATATAATATATTTGCCTATATTGGGAACCACCCCGACCGTCTTCAGCTCCGCAACATGCTCCAATGATCGTATAGCCTCGCATAATCCACGTTAATTACGGTACTTGGTACGGTACTTATATAATTATGTATACCCACAGTTGTTGATCCAATTGGCAAGTCCTTAGAGGTGCTCTACAAGTGGTCCTTTTGAATTATTTAAATGGATCAATGACGTTCAGGTGGATCGGTAAAAGTGATCATGATCAATGATCGTTTTTTGCCTATCGTACTGATATATACTGCATTTATAACATGCTCTGGCAATTTCTCCAGATAAAAACTAAAACTAACTTGGAAAATATATACTAAGTCTTTAATGTGATTCTAGACTTAAAAGTCAATCGGTGTGAGATCAGCGCTTCGTCACGTCATTAGTCCTCATCTCTCGATCTGACCGATGTTGGTATTGTTCACCCAACCAATCTCATACAGAAACTCGGTAGTGAGCCGGACACCCGTCGTGTTGAAATCTTAAATTAACTGTCAATAGACCGTTAAGCTCGTTAAGCCAAAAAACATTATTATTTTTTTCATTCATATTTTGTGGTAAGAAATAAGAGCCTTTTACGTTGTTGTTGACTACAGCCATCCAAACATTTGAACGAATGAAACGAAAATCTATGATGTGAAAAACTTGGGTCTCTATATGGACAGTTTCGGAATTGGGGACTACACGTCACTGAGGTCAGCCGGAAAATCTTTACATCGTTGAGATCTCTGTATCGTCTGAAGAATTTTCCATTTAAGATAAAAATAATGCTTATACAAACGTTCTTACTCCCAATTTATGCAAATACAGATGTATTTTATCCTGACCTAAATAGTGTACTTCTTAACAAGCTAAAAAACCTTTATAACAATTGTATTCGTTTCATCTTCAATCTTCGACAATACGATCATGTGACTCAATACCGCACGCGTCTATTAAATCATATCATATCATATCATATATATTTTATTGCATAAAACATGGTACAATAAGATGTTACACAGTGATGAAAAAGAGCTAACATGTTTTGCTAGG
>JAOCPS010673403.1:0-10701 GCA_025505425.1 Graphium colonna | reverse complement strand
TATTTGCTTGCAGGTTGTTAGGGGATTTTTTCGCGGAATATTGCTAATTAAACAGTCTTATAGAATTGTATAAAATGCCTTCGTTTATAAGGAAGTAAAAGAAGAAATGTGAAACAAAAAGTAGTGGTATACCACAATATCTTTGCACAGCTTTTGCAGCACTTCTACGGCCACGGTCGTTCGGGAAGTCCCGCTGCCTTTTATAAAGTCTATTTGGGTTGCTGGACGGCCATGTCTACCCTTTCCCCTCCAAATCCTTAATCTTGACCTAATCCTATGTAATAAACCTATTATATCCATTTTCTAGGTTGACAACGCACTCGCGACCCTCCGGATGTTGCGTGTGTCTCTGGGCAACGGGATTGCTTACCATCAGATGAACCATCTCCTCGTTGTTTGTATTCCTTCCCATAAAAAAAAAACAAAAGTAAGTTTTCCGATACTAATGCAAATCTTCTCTGTTTAAAAACTTCCTTATTCAGGTCATTTCCCTAAGTTTTTTAAAGTTTTTCTTGTTTTAACTTTCCCTAAAGGGGGCTGTGTATACTATTTACAACAGTATCATTGTGACACAAAATTATGTTGTAGTAAATAGTGTACACAGCCTAACATTAGCTGCTATGATATCAAATATATTAGATTTTAGCATCTTACCAACAGCTCTTTCTGCACTTGTCACTCCGGATTGCCGGATGATCTTTCTACCCTCATTTTTACAACTCCTCTTCCGTTCCAATGATTAACATCCTCTATCTAAACCTGGCAAAGAACTCCGAATGGTGGCACTTGCCAACTTTTATCTACAGAAAATAGTCTACGAGTAAAAAGCCTCCTCAAATTTAACTCAACATCACGCCACCAATCAAAATGCTAAACAATGACATAGCTATCCCGTTGCTTAAAAAAAATAACGCCCCGTCATCAGAATGAATGACATTGGCTATTGAGTTGCCAAAAAACAAAAAGGTTTCGACTCCCCCATCTATGAAGAGATATCGTGCTTTTTCTCGATACCATAGCGACTTTTTGCGACCAATATGGCGGGTCATTCGGCGAAATTGGCGGGAATGAGCGCCATTTTGTGTTTCATTTAAATCGGGCTAAAATGTTGACCGCTCTACCCTCGCTTGGCCGTTTAGTGTGCATGAAGAAATGGGAAAATGTTATTTAGCACATACGCTCTCGGGCGTATAGCGGCAAATCCCCGAGATTGTTGCTACGATATATTGCTATAAGATTCTTTTATTTAAAATAACATTGTTATTTTTAGCGTTTGTTATAATGAAAATAATAATATATTATTCAATCCAGCAAACAACAAAAAATTACAAAAACTATACTAATACACATGAAAATAACTAGCATTACAATTATACACAATATTAGGACAATTAAATAAGTGCTGGACCAAAAAGGTTTTAACTCAAAATGTTAGAACATAGTTCTCCTCTACGAATTGTCCAACAGAGGTCCGAAATTACGTTAAACGCAATACATATCGATTAAAAATCTTTATAAAGTCGGCATAAAATAAAGTATGCATGACTTTTGGGGATGCCGGATGGCCACGTCTACCCTTTTCTTTTCCTATTCCTATCCCCTCCAAATCCTTAATCCCGACATAATCCTATCCAATAAACCTATTCAATCCAATATCCCAGGTTGACAACGCACTCGCAACTCTCCGAATGTTTCGAGTGTTTATGGGCGACGGGATCGCTTACCATCAGGTGAACCGGCGGCTTATGTTATATTCCATTCCTGAGCTAAATCCGCTTTTATTACAGATAGAACTACATAATTTTTATTTATCATATAAAATACATAAACACTTATTTCGTAAGAAATAACTGGCGATTCATTACCATAACTGATTACCCACTTTTGATGTGCACATCAATAATATTGACAAAAAATGTATTTTAGATACCGAAGTCATAAACACTTCACGGCATCTACATAGTCTTCAGCATCGTAGGAATTAAACCAAAGACCCTTTCCTAAAACAGAACCAAGATTCTAGCAAGAGACGAAAAACTTGCAAAAATAGCAAAAAGGAAACGTTACCAACCCCTTATAATCGTAAAACCGCGGATTATATTTCCTCTTTACGCGAAACTTATTCATTTAGACAGACAGAGCGATTTGCCGTTCCTTGATTTCCCAGAGGTGAACGTCAAATATTTAAAAAAAACCCTGAGTGCGGTTGTAAATAAAAAAAAATCCCGGCGCCGCAAATCAGTGCCGAGTCTACGCGGTTCTTTAGCCGTGTTTAATAAAAAAATTCCCCTCGCAATAATGGTCTTTGCGAACTGCGTTCATAATGCGATGACATTGACGGATATTTTATGACGTTTTATGGGGTTTGCGGGCAAATTTTATATTTCTATGGAACTCATGGCAACGTGAAAATCTCATGAAACGAGAGGAATGACACTATAAGCAGATTAAAATGTATTGTTTCCAGACTAATACATTCTACCTTCAAAAAAGAGCCTACACATTTTCAAAGACCGGCAACGCTCTTGTAACTTCTCGGTGTTGTGGCAGTCCATTGGCGGTGGTAATAAATTACCATCAGATGACCGCTTGCTCGCGTGCTCCCTAAAAAAACAATATTAACAATTAAATCTAACGTAAACGCTCTAATAACTTATATTTTATGGGTCATACATACATAAATTTTCTATTTATTTCTTGGAAACATGAAGTAATAACGAAGTATCTGTTAGTGACAAGACACTACATCTAGAGCAAATTCAAGGACATGAGAGAAGGAGAATGAATAACATGACATGATGTCCGTAAATGTATAGACATATACTAAAAATAGTAATTAGTCGTCCCCATGGATAATTGTGAATGAGTATCCTCCTCGCGACATCCTTGATTTGACTGTGCGAGCATAACTAAAATAAAATACACAATTACGCAACGCATTCCATTCAATTCCACAATTAATTCAATACAATCGTTCAATCAAGCGCTATCGATTGGCGCGACCAACGGTACGCAGTGATTCGGTACAATCGCGTGCAAACGCAGGGGGCTTTTCTTTACGGCCCTTCGAAGTGGGCCATTCATCACTTCCGGTACGCTCGCGTTCAACTCGTTCGGTTAATCTTCATTGTTGAGCTTAACGGTTGTTATGTGTGTGCATGCATTTACTAGTTGCGGAAATATGTAAAGTAACAATAGAATTTTATTGGGTAGAAAAATTGTTCTAAGATTTTATTTAATTGAAATTAACATTTCAAAAAGCTTTAATGTTATGAGACTTACAATTTATAATATTATAATTAATTTAATTTATACCTGATTATAAATAATAATGTAGATAAATAACAATTTTGGTATAAATGTACTGTGAGTAATAAAACGCCATGTTTTTGCTAAAAACAAAAAAACACCCAAAATCAGTAAACAATCGTAAAATTAGTACATGATAATAATTTTTAAAAATCCTAATTTTCTGAAAAATGAATAAACCGTCATTTAGAAAAAGCTCTTCTTCTATATGGTAGTTTCGCATTACCCTAGTAGTGTCATTTAATGTAATCAATAACATAAAAAATAGGGTTGGTAATTTTGTCGTAATGAAGCAAACCATTGACTTTTTTTATAGAGTTAAATTCTGGTTAACCCAATGCATGCATGTCTATCAAATAAGTATGTAGACTACATGATGTCTATACTTATACTCCGAACTCAGATGGGGCGGTGTAAACTCAATATGAGCAAATCGGGGTACATCGAGGAATCGGCTACTCAGTGCGAGTGTGGTTTCGACCCCCAGACAATGTCGCACCTTTCATAGTGCCCTCGATGTCCCGCTACATGCAGTGTCCAAGACCTGTGGGCTGCTACAGACAACGCAGTTGCTGTGGCCATATTCTGGGCTGTCACTCTCTGAGTTTTTTGCCAACGACAGGAAGAAGAAGAAGAACACTTATATTATAAAGCCGAAGTGTTTATTAAACGCGATATTCTTAGGAACTAGTGGACCGAATTAAAAAAATAGTTTTAATGTTGGATAGCCTGTTGAATCACATCACGCCATGACCAATAGGAGCAGAGCGTCGATAAAAAAACCGCAGGAAAGTGCTATCGCAATATATCGACCGGACCACACCAAATTCCCCGTACAACTAATTGATTATAATTATCGATATTAATTGGCAACACAAACAACCGTTTGCATCAATTTGTCAAATTATGCAAAATAACTTGATTAAATTTAATTTGCGTAATCCACGATGATTACAATCAACGGTTATGAAAGAAGTTGATTGTTAACTCTGATTTATTATTGCTTCGTCATTGTGTATAGCGTAGTACAACGCGTTTCAATTATGTAATCTCCAAATAGCTGCAGCCCATTCCAATCAAAACTAGTATAAAGCTAAATTAACTATTTTTTTTATGGAAAGGTTGACAATACCTGATAGTAAGCTAGCCCTTCGCCCATGAACACAAGCAAAATCTGAGTCGCAAGTGCGTTGTCATCCCGAGGAACTTGATAGGATCGGATCTGGATTAAGGATTTGGAGAGGAAAGCAATGGGAAAGAAAAGGATGGACATGGCCATCCGGCGATCCCAAAGTTCATGCTTTCTTTATTTTATGCCTACATTATTAAGGCTTCCCCGAGCGAGCGCAGCCGTAAAAGTGCAGCAAAAACTGCGAGAAGATGTTATGCTCTACCTATAAAACTACTCACCTAGTGTGCTATAGAACATTGATTATTTTAGTATAGAATTTTTAACTAAGTTTGAAGGCCAATCTCATTTTATACTGATTTAATATTTTTCTTGAATTGATAACCATACTTTTAATCGACTTTTATGGCTTGGAGGCCTGGTCCCAGCAGTCGGTTTAAAATGGTTCCTATTTGGGCTAAAACAATTGCATCCCTTAGCATCTTTTATCGCATGTACCACGGGGAGTGTTCAGAGGAGTTGTTCAGAATAGAACCAGCTGCTGGGTTTGTGCACCGTGCAATGCGACATACCACCAAGCACCGTCACCACCTTGATGGTTGGCAGTGCACCATTGTGCGATTTCGCCGACATTTTCTGCGACGCACGATTTCTTTGTGGAATCAACTGTCGCCAGCGGTATATCAGATCGATACGACTTAGGGATCTTCAAGAAAAGAGTCTTCTATCTTAAAGGCCAGCAACGGTCTTGTAACTCCTCTGATGTTGCAGGAGTCCCTGGGCGGCGGTGATCACTTACCATCAGGTGAGCCGCTTGCTTCTTTGCCTCCATCCCAATAAAAAAACTGAATCTAATGTAAAATTTTAATGGGCTAACATGTAGTTTCTATTTATTTCTTATAAAACATAGAGTAATAACGAAGAATATGTTTCTGTTTTTATAAACCTCTCATACAATTTATTTCATGTGGTTGTTTTTTATAAAACCCTCGTAAATAAATCTTCATTTATTTTGGGCAGTAACATTTACCGTTAACATTCACAATGGCTGACCAGACATCATTAAGATCGTTAGAACATTTTATAACAAGGTCTAGTTGAAATGAAATCGAAAGCGAATTGAGCAATTCAGAGAAATGTTTTTTTTTTTATTTTCTTCCAACTAACGAGATCTTAAAAGAGACGTAATAAAACCACGCTACTAATTTATGAGCCTCATTATGTTAATTAATTACTAGTGATCAACGTTTATTTTTTATTTTATAACTCAGAACTTCTCATTATGAAACATTCGGGCAAATCTCAAAATATAAAGATTTTTCTTTTCTATACTAACAGTGTGTTCGGTTGGGTTGAACGCCCTAATCTTAGGATCTACTACTCCTATTTGAGAAACTATTTTCTTGTTGGATAGCCTCTTATTTTATTCTGGACCAAGGCTTTTGGCTACATCATGATATGACCAATAGAAGCAGAGGATCAAAGGAAATATTTGAAAAAATAACTAGATTGAAATCGCAGGGACATTATCTTTATCTTCATTATTCAAAGCAATAAAAGCAAAACAGTAATTCCATTTCCCAGAATGTCTGTATTTCTAAAATGCTGTACCGAAAACACCCCTATAAAGGTCTGCAATTCACTTAATTTCCACAATAAATCCCCAAAATGTTAGAACAGACCACATATGACTAGTGTGAAGCATACCGGTTATTATGACAGTCCTCGTCACAAACGCTTTGACCAGACTGCTAAAATAACAGTGCGAGAGCTGGAGACATTTTCTAACGTGCGTTTTAACACGTTTCAAATGAAAAGTGACTAGGGTGAAACTTTATGTTATTTATGTGTGTTTTAAAAGAGTTAAGCAAAGTTTTGTAATGTAAATATAATATTTCTACGTAACACAAACTATGATTTTTTGTACGTTTCACTTTTTTTTTGTGAAAAGTAAAACAAACGAGCAGACGGTTCACCTGATGGTAAGCGATCCCGTCGCCATAGACAAACGCAACATCCGGAGAGTTGCGAGTGCGTTGTCAACCTGGGAGATCGGATATAATAGGTTTATAGGATAGGATGGATTCGGGATTAAGTATTTGGAGAGGATAGGAATAGGAAAAGAAAAGGGTAAACATGACCATTCGGTATTCCCAAAAGTCATGCATACTTTATTTCATGCCGACTTTTTAAAAGACGGTGGTACTTACCCGGGCGAACACGGCCGTAGAAGTGCAAAAAAAGATGTGAAAGGTTGTTATGCTCTACAACTTACAGAAATATATCAAAATCTATAAAATAAAAAATATATCAGATAAATCAATTGTTACAGTTTTAAAAGCATATTGCCTCGTACCATTGCGTTACAGTAGATATTACATATTACATATATAAATACAGTACTAATAGTAAAATAACACAGACAAAAGTTTCATGTGTTTTACAATATTATTTTAATATAAAGGCAACTTATCTTTCAATTTCTATGATTGAAAGACAATTTGCCTTCATCTTAGTAATATACAAAAAATATCATGTTAAAATTATTGCAATTAAGTCCTTTTGAGAGTAACTTTAACATGATATTTTTTGTATGGTATATGAATTTGTTGAGGCGTAAGTTACATTGAGGCATCAGTTATATTTTTTCCAGAAATGATTGCGTTTAGCATTTACTTCGGATTTTTTCTGAACCTGTTTTAAACCGGTTTTCCAAATTGGATTGTTAGTTTTCTTTAAGTTAATGTGCGTTGTGAATATTTTCTTTTGTTTTTGTTTTCGTCATAGTAGGCGAATGTGCTTAACACTGGTAGTATATAATAATTGTTGTCTACTTACTTAAACAACTCAATAAGTAAGATAAGAGAATTTATAATAAATATTTTTTTGTTTCAGGTATGCTAGATGACACACGAAGACTGTATGAGGTAATTGTACTTCAACATTTGACCTGGATGATACGTGCAGCCAAATTTCTATGACTTATCATTTATGCTGCATTGCATCTAATATCTGAACATCTGAACATCAGAACCTGAAATCGCAATTAATTATTGGCTGATTGTAAGCTTACTATGAAACTACGATATTGGATAGAACCGTTGCAATCAAACTTTTGGTTATGAAATTGTACGGACAACTTAATGAAATCCTAACGGAGAAAGAGCAACTACAAGTGTATCTATTATAGGTATTCTGTTGCTATGAGAATAAACGCATAAAGAAGTAAATTTGTATTTAAAAAGTAATTGAAAGATTTTATATTTTTCTTTAAATTATTTCTGTTCTGTTTTAAACAAACATATTAGTAGGAAAAGCACTGTTATCACACTAATTAATTCTTGACAAATATTTACTTAAAAATATGCCATTTAATATATTAACACTAAAGAGAATATCAAGGGCAAATATTTATGTCATTTTAGTGTAATTTTGGTCATATCTTTAAGATTAAATAAACCTAAAAACAAAAAAAATCACAATTATTGATCAACGTATAAAAGTTAGGTGCAATAACGATACAAGAGATAATTAATATTATCACTCCATTTTTTTAGTTTTTCTTAGATGGACACAAAATGTTTTATATCTCAACGATCCAGTCTGTAAAACCAAAATAGCTTATTAAGAAAATGTAAGAAACGTGGACACCTTATACGGCTACGTTGTATCGTTAACAATGGAGACCAAATGAAACCGTAGAACAACTTCCGATTCAACTCGTTTAATATTTTACCAGCCTATTGTATGACAATTATATACGTAACTTACGATATGCTCAACTAACACTACGTTGATCACTTCAATATTTATATTTCCCATAAATAATAAGACGCAAAATAATTACCAATTCATGCGGATATTCTCACTAAAAAATAGCGAAAGTTAGCTTAGTACAACACTGAATATCTTATGACATCCTGAAATATCATTTGAATTAAAAGTTTTCATCTTCTTAGCCTTATTTTCACAGTACTTACAGTCAGCTTCTTATCCAACCAAATATTGCTTAAATATCAAATTTTACGTAGAGCATCTAGCACCTGACTTCCGCAACTCAAAAGGAAAAACTGAATTTGGGGGATGGACTAGTTTACAGGATATACGACGGATCTAATATTGTTTAACTAGTGAAGGATATTCTTGACAATTTTACCGTTATGTAAACATAACCATCCGATGCATGGATTATCTAACTTTTTAGGTAGCGGATGATCAGCCCATATTGCCCAATTTCAACTAAATAACACCAACACAAAGTCATTGCCCTTATGGGATTCTTACTCATGACCTATTAAAATGATAATGTTTCTACCAGTAGGCCACCGAAAGTACCATTTAAATTAAACATAAAGTAAAAGAAATATATATAATATTACGCACAACATGCAATTGCTCGCTTCCCTACTTCCTTACTCCCTTTTTTTCACTTCTTTCCTTTCCCGATCTTTGCAAAAGGTGGTAGAGCATAACATCTTAACACAGCTTTTGCTGCACTTCAATGGCCGCACTCATTCGGGGAAGTACTACCGCTCTTTATGTATGACTTTTGGGGATGCCGGATGGCGACGTCTACCCTTGTCTTTTCTCACTCCTTTCCCCTCACAATCATTAATCCCGACCCCATTCTATCCAATAAACCTATTTTATCCAATTTCCTAGGTTGACAACACACTCGCAACTCTTCAGATGTTGCATGTGTGGGCGACGGGATCGCTTACCATCACGTGAACCGTCCGCTCGTTTGTCTTCTTTTCTTTAGAAAAAAACATTATGCAAAAATGTCAAAATTTTGATATTTTTATGAGATTACTCTTGCTGATTACTTCTTGACGTTGTACTAATATTTGGGTACATTATTTTTGTTCAAATGTACCAAGTATATTTATTTCTTAAGTTATAATGGTAACATTTTATTCGATTGGAGAATAAAGTGGAATTTTATGAGTGTTATAAGGCAGCGAGTTGGAGAATGAAAGCAATCAAGTTTCTCTACATTAGGTTCCAATCCAATATCTAGATGGTAAACTAGTTGTAAATTTGGCTCAGAATTCTTTTGTCCGAGAAAACTGGATGTAATACAGCTAAGTTGCCTTTTGTTGGTCTCAAGGGTTGGATTTGCTCATTTTCAATCTATATTAAATTGGCTGTTTTATTTTGAATCTCGTGTTATTTTTAACATTATAGTGTTTTTTGAAAAGATCGTGATATAGCGGTATTTTTATTTGAGCATGTGAATAAAGTTTTTTTATGTTTTGATGAATATATTCACATAAAAATAAATACTCCGTGAAATTGAAAAAGGAATACTAACTATTTATTATTATCACATAAAATTGCGAACGGACTTCAAAAACTTAGTGAAACACAAATCCCTAATATCTGAGGGAGTGTCATAAATATGTATCATGAAATCTATATACGAGCATGAAATCCATATATCGTATCTTTTTCATTTAGCAAAAGGTACTTTAGAAAAAGTTTTTTTTTTAGAAAAACTTATCGTGACGTCAAAAAATAGCTTCATAATTACTCCTTGTTTCCCTAAAAAATATGCACCGAGAGTGAACTCGAATACAAAATAAAATCAAAACTAAACCAAAAATCTTAAACCATCTGAACTGTGAAAAAATATTAAACTAAGCCATAAGTTCTTTATTAGTATTCCTCGGTTTAACTTCCCTTAAATGATAAGTGACGCAACCGCCTAATGATTAAGGATACTTATATCCAATAATAACGTGGTCGAGGGTTCAAATCCCACCGTTCACAAAGTGTTGTGAACCATATTTAAGCAAAAGTCTACAGCTAAGTTGGAATGGTTGAGAAACATTAGTTTAATTGTAAATAAGTTATTAATGTTTTTAAAAAAATCCGGTATATTGTGCCAACATTTCCAATGCTTTCTTAATAAGTCAACTAAAAAAAATTGTATGAACAGATCAACAAGATTTTTGAGAACAGATATTGTGAAACAGTGTTTTCAAAATAATGTACGATAAGTCTGTCGCTTTTTAACCGACGGATTATTCGAATGAAGAACTTCAAAAAAATAGGTGTCTAGTGTTTTTTTATACCTAAAGCAGGCATCGGTAATCCACAACTATATGTATTGTAAATTGCTTTGAAGACTGTGTCTTTTTTGTTATTACATTGAAAACTGTTAGGCATGATGGAAAATACATCATTTATTATTACGAGCCCCAATGCAAAATAGTTCGTCTAGTATGGAAAGTAGTACAAGCCGTAAAATATAGAAAGTA
>JAOCPS010673402.1:0-19850 GCA_025505425.1 Graphium colonna | reverse complement strand
AGGTTTAGGCCCGGCGCCCCGAGCGCCACCGGCCACCTCACGTCCGTCGGAGCTGCAGAGGCCCCTCAGGCCAGCAGAGATGATGCCCGCGCCAAAAAACCAAAAAAAAAATTGACTCAGACATATATCATAAAATATGTGAAAAATTTTTGTCCAACATTTAGTTATCGAATGGCGTTCGAGGAACCAAATGTTTTTTTTTTATTATTGAAATACAAGATCAATGGCGTTGTTAAGTGTATAGTCAACTGAAACGTTGCACTGATCCTGCATTTACCAAAGTCAGCATCTTTTTTTCTGATACATAGGGGAATATGTGAAAAGCTTAGGTTCAAGTTTGTGGGGTTTGTGGGGTGGAGGAAAATCCGCCATCTTGAAAAAAGGTTTAAAAAGGTTTTTGCGTTATAACTTATAAACTAATCACCGCGCAAGAAGATTGTTAAGTGTTTTTTTGTGGGTAATTGAATTCTCTACAAATAAGCTTTCTTGATTTTTTGTTGTAAAATCAAAAATAACAAAAAATGACAACAAATAAAGTGCAATCTATTTTAAATCGCTCTTTTTTTGGCTCCTTAGCGGGTCTGCTGGCTGCTAAACTCTTATCGTATAATCTTCGTCTAATCGTAGAAACACTTGCTCAAGTTCTACGAGTTGACCGAAGCTGCTACTGCAACTCAACATATTTGTAGTCGCAACATAAAACAATCACCTATTTCTGAAGTGCAGCGTTTTCTTCCGGATCCACATCTTCTAACATAAACACCAATTTATTGGAAACGTCTGAACATCCGTCGAACTGAAAAATTGCTGAGGTTCAACTGTCTAACAACATCATACTCCCGCATCTGTGATTGCAATAGACTTTGGCTCTGAAGATTCAGGGATGGGGAGCCCAATAAGATATTGTAAGGGGACTAGAATAAGTCTTCCATATATTTTTCAGAAGGGTCCTAAGAGAGTGATCGGACTATATGAAGTAGGGTTGGTGGCGGGTTTGGATGGTTTGAGGTACCCCATAACCTCATCATTCTTTCATTATGTGGAAAAGAAGCTTTCGGTTATTGCCGCCTTATATATTAACACCAATGATTGAATTAAGGCAGTGGGCACAAGTTTAGTCACCTTAATAATAAAGTAACCGAATTGAGGTTACGCAATTGGCAATCTACTCCAAGATCTATCATGTGATATGATAGTGCACAAGTGTACGCGCAAACACAGGTGCCCTCTCTATACCTTAGTCTCAAAGCCTGATGGCCTAAGACACTAGGTTACAGTGGCGGTTTACCTTATTGATAATGTCATCAGAGCCTGGGGCTTTACGTGGTCCTTAGTTTTTGATTACGTCCCCAGCTTCGCCGCACGTTACCGGGGGAATGGTATCGCGTAATGGCTCGTTTTATTATATAGGTACTATGTCGTCCACCGTACAGAAGTGGATTTGTTCGACCGGCAGTAGGCTATCCATTGAGTCTCGAGGCTTTAGGCATTCGGCCTTCTTCTCGTCTAACATGGCTGGTGTAGCCTTGCCTCTTTCCACGTGGAGAACCGTACACTCATCTATCCAACTACGACAAAAGTGCAAAAGTCACTTGATTTTTAACGTTTCTCTAAGAAGAGAGCGATTGGAGGCAATCCAATTTGAAGTAATCCGTGTAGAAAAGGTGGGTCAAATCTGTCCCTTAAGAAAATTTACTGTGACAGACGGAGAGTCACAACAAGCTATCAAATGCGGCTTCTGTCTTGCCTTTCGAGGTATGTACTGTATACCCAAGACATAGGGAAATAAAAAAATATGATTATATACAATTGATTTCAAATCAGGGAATAAATATTTAAACGCAATAAAAGCTTAGGTAAATGCACGTTATGCGGATGAGAATAATCACTTTTTTAGTTGTTTTTTAGACCACTAAATATGTGGTCTTCATAAAAAAACAACTCGTGCAAAATATTATATACAAATTTTGAGTCAACCTGAGTAAAACTTACATCCTGAGTTACAGCGTTTCAAACGATCAGCAATATAAAGGTAGAAATAGTAGTGTAGAAGCAAAAAAAAAGTAGAATTCAACGTAAACAAGAGCAAAACGATGCATTGTATATGCTTAATAACAGTTTTTCACTGTATGGAGCTAGCATTGGTGAATCTATGTAAGTATAAGGAGTCATCTTCTTTTATTGATGATTTCGAATCTTCACGTCAAAAACTTTATATTGATTTTGCCGTAAACGTAATTTTTGAAGTTTTTGAATATTAGAACTCAATGAGACTTCTCTACTATAGTGAGAATCTTAACAATAACATTTATAAATTTTAAATGTTATTATATTATGTATTACAGTGTCTCAGGTTGTACTGATCATATAAATTCCGAATACAAAAAACCGCGCGAGTGCATTAGTGTCACGGAATTTCTAATCTGAATTCCTGATATAGCAAATTGACGTTTTCGTGGATTCCGTATGTGTGTGGGCGGTCTCAGTCTCCCGTTTCCAAGCGCAGGGGACAGACCTCTTCGTAGCCCTTAACCGTCTAGCGCAAAAACTAGACATTGCAGAGGCGCCTTTGCCTTTGAATTCAGGCAAGTCTCAGGGTAAAAAGGTACCCGGCTTGACCTGTTGCTCAAATATGAGCATATCATCACTGCTCTGTAGATGCCGTCGCATTCGCAGCAGCCAAGGGCGTTTGTACAGGGACAAACCCCCTATCGTGCATAAAGGTAGGAAAAACCGCGGTCGCTAAACGTCGCATATTTTAAGGCAGATGGCCTTAGAAATTAAAGCGCTTAAGTCCGTATTTTCCTTCGCGACTACCAAATTGACGTTTTGCCAGTGCAGCAGACAGAGTTAATACCGGCCATAAGGGATCCGAAAATCCTTAATTATAATATAGTTAGAAATGACCGAGCCGGTGCCCCGTAGGCCGATAGAGGCAACCGATCGAGCCGAGGTTCGGTTCTCTCAGGCGCCCTCGAATCGAAATGCTAAAAGCGAATTGAGCGCCAGTTTAAGCCGAGGTTCCCTGTCGGGGACCCTTGAGTCTGAGCACTACATGGAGCATCCATCGAAGCGACCTAAGAGCTCGGCGGCCTCTCAATCCGGCAATACACGCAGAGTGACGGCCCGAGCCGAGGTTTCCTCTGGGAGCCCTCGAGCTAGTCACTTTTAAAAGAGGTTTAGGCCAGGCGCCCTAAGCGCCGGCCACCTCAAGTCCGTCGGATCTGCAGAGGCCCTTCTCGCCAGGAGTGATGATGCCCGTGGCAAAAAAAAATCTCAGTTTCCCGAATCCGCCATTTCGTCTGAAACCGTATAAACGGAATCGTAATGTGTGCGGCCTGGAGTAGAGTACGGTGGGTATAACCAGTGATCCAAAATTTTGAGCCGATTCAAAGATCTATTATATATAAAGTTATTTACACAGAGTAAAATAATTTTTATTTTTAAAAAGATAATAAAACCTATCTGCTTAATTTTATTTTAAGGTATATCCAAAAAAACATTCACGTCGTGTCAAAATCAGTGTCCCCCAACTTAGGAGTTTTCCCCCCAAATTTAGGGGAAAAAAGGAGGATAGGGTTTTTTGGGAGTGTCATATTTTTAGGGATTTTTATGATTTCAAAAGTCTATTTATTTTTTGCAAAATGAAGATAATAGTCCTGGTAATAATCCAATCTAGCGAATTATATTCAATTTCAACTATCCGCAAAAACTTTGAAATTATATAATATCAATATGGACGATTATTTTCTCCAAATTCTGACTCTTTAAGTCAGAAAATAATTTGTTATTTGATTTGTTCGAAAACTTATGAATAAAGAACTAAAAAAGTGATTTTGTTATTTATTAATTAGTTTTAATGTATCATCTATTTTTAAATATTTATTTTATAAATAAGATTTTTTAGAGGTTTTTGGGTTATTTTTTTATTGCGACTTCAGGAGGATAAATTTTTGAGAGTTGGCAACACTGGTCAAAGTAGTGTCAGTATTCAGTATTGTCAATTCAACCGATCGTGTTTGTGACGTGCTGGTTGATGTTTATAACAAATGTTTAAATTACTCGGAAGACAGTTCTTACTACATTCAAAGAAGGATATTAAATAAAGTAAACATGAGTTTATTTCAGTTAAAGGAACATGTAGCAAATTTAGCGGTTATCACTACTATATTACAATTTTTATCTGGAATGTATGTAACATTAGCTTCATTTCATTTGAATAAATTTGTTAATAATTCCCACTACGTTGAAATTTCATCTAAAATATGGAAATATTTTTAGCCTTGTCTGCAAGCAATATGTAGTGAATCAAACCACCGCAGAGGCGTCATCTTTTCCGTTTATTGCTGGAATTTTATCGTAAGTACTGTTTTTTTAAACTTTACTTCAAACATTTTTTAGTCATTATTTTGGTAATTTTTAAAAATTAGGGTAATTTTGCGGAATAGGTACATAAGCAAATTTCAATGTAAAAAACTTTAAATCAGTCGAGAACCGTAATTAACAAGACCCGTGTAATGCAAAATTTTGTGCAAATGATTTGTTTTTAAAAAATAAGCTAATAATTTATATGGAGAGTAAAACTTAAAAAAAATCGAAACTGAAAATTAGGACATCCCAACCTAGATTTTTTGCCAATTAATTATTCCTATGTATGCTCTGCCACAAGACCCACTCGTCGCCACTTTACTGCACTCACACACTCAACCTTCACTCAACTTCTTAATTTAATTACAATTTTCAATCAATTAAAAATATTCACGAATAATTATAACACTATTGTATCATTGACAATGAGACTCCTCATACAAATTATTAACTTCATTATTTTTTATCTCGAGAAGTAGAACAGACCACCAAATATTGTTTTTGACAAGTATTATCAATTATTATTCTCTTTCAGTAAAAATTTTTTGAAGGCAAAATTCCTCATATCTGTATTCTTAACAATTATCATTATTTTTTTGCAGCTCTGGTATTTGGCTCCTTTATGGATTGGCAAAACACAATGACAAAATAGTAATGGTTAACACTGTTGGTGTTACATTAATGCTCTCATATACAGTTGTGTTTTATATCTACACATTTAAAAAAACAACAGTTTTAAGGCAAATAACTTTTACTGTTGTATTTTTTCTTACTTCACTTTTTTATGTGTCTGTGGAAGAGGACAATGAGATACTATTAACAAGATTAGGTGAGTTTGAAAGTTAAATATTAACATTTATTTAAGTTTCATTTAGTTAAAGAAAAAGACAATTGGTGATAATTCCTATACCACCATTTTTTTAAACAGTAGTAATTTATTTATTGGTATTTGTAATCATAATAATCAGTCTAATATTAAATACAATTTTCATATAATTTACATAATTTTGTGCGATTCTTCAATGCCATGATATTTATACTCTTAAATGTTTTGATTTATTTAGAATGGTATCCAATCAATTGAACACATTCAAGAATTTATTCATTATAAAAAAAAATACAGATTTACACAAGAATAAACAGTTTTTAAAAAAACAAATATAAGACTTGACAAAATTTACCATAGCCCCTGCTTTTTTTTTAAATCAATATTATTGTTTAAAAATTTTGCTATGCAGCCATCATGGATGTACCTGAGCACCCCATCTCTATCTGGTCCAAGTCTGCCCTAGAGTGCAATATAAAAGTACAGAGCCGGAAGCTTACAAAAGAGTTAAGGAGTAAGAATTAACATGTCACTTATGACATGTTTATTCTTTTGCATGACACTTGCACACAAGCTGGATAATTTTTTACTTGAACATTTCAATTTTATTTATTTTTCTTTATAAATTAAATTTTGTATTATATGTATTATATTGGTTATTCTCTATTGAATGATATTTTTTCAAGTTAAAATTTGTCTGGTGGTAAAAACATTTGTTACTGCTTTTGTTAAAAATGATTTTAGAATTTATATAATACAACATTTTTATATATTTGCAGGGCTTCTAGCCTGTTCCCTTACATTGGTAACAGTGGCTGCTCCAATGAGTAAAATGCTATATGTTTTTAAAGTCAAATGTACAGAATGTCTACCCTTTCCTATGATACTCATGTCCTTTTTTGTGTCAGCCTTATGGACAATATATGGATATATTGATGAGGATATTTATATTAAGGTAAAATATATTATAAATAGTCAATTTATTAATTTACAGGTTGAAAATATTCACTAAATATTTTTTCTGTTTTTTTCCAGACTCCTAATATAATTGGAATAATACTAGCATTGGCACAGTTATCTCTTTTTGTGATTTTTCCTAGCGTCCCACATTCATCCATACCTTACAAGAGCATTGTAGCTTGACTTATACAAGAAATATAATTTATTTTTTTCCCCTTTTCCTATTTTTGAATTCAAGTTAATTTTATTCTTTTTAAGAATCAATACATCTTATGATGTTATAAATTTTATAAAGTATAATATTTTTCAAAAATAATCTGCAGACTTTGTAGTCCTATTAAATAAATTAAACTATAGACAAATGTGTATTCAGACTAAATACAAATTATCTAAGACTGTATGTTAATCTCTTCCTATAATGAGAATTTAAAAATTGTTATGAAATAAGTTAATTGTTAATAAGAATTTTGAGAAAAAAGCTTACAATCTCAGTCTTTTTTTTTAATATACCCATATAATGGGGGTGCATAAATAACTAGTCCATGTCTTAGCAGTCCCTCCATGATAGTCTTAAAATGATTTTACTTAGCTAAGCATGTATTTGTCATCCTTACTAATAATGTATACCAAATTTCAGCTAATTTGATTGGGTATAAATGTTTAAAATTCTATTAAAACATCAAACACAAATAAAACATCAAACACAAATAAACAAATTCAAATAGGAAAGTACTTCTTATTTTGGTCTAATTTTCATACTGTTATATTGTCTAATATGAACCAATTTAGAATATGTTTTTATTATTTAAAATATGCAAATCGGTTCCATATAAAATTCTCAATGATGCTAAGTGTTTTTAAATCAAAATAAATGAAACAAATGTACCATGTAAGTGCAATTGTAAGACAAATGAAGTGGGTTTTACTATATTCTGTGTAAATAATTATTGCAATGTTCAAGTCAACTTTTATAAGAAAATTTAAAAAGTATTTTCAAGTATTATTTAGCTCTAACATGTTAAAGCACAAAAAGGCATTTTTACATTTAATTTCAGCAAACGACAAAACCTCATGAAATATTTTATTAATATTAGTTTGATTGTGAGTATAGACTAAGTGACTAAGAGTGATATTTGTAAATAAGTAAACAAATTATTTAAGTATTTTTCTTTAACAATAAATTTATAAAATAAAAATTTTAGTTTTTTTATAACAATCTTTAACCTTTATGCATACACAATATGGCTTATATTTTAGATTTCAATCCGCTATCCCTGTTGTCACATACTGAAATGGTTGACTTCACAATTTGAACTTTATTAATTTTTTTACATTTGATTCAAGGGCTATGTTACATTGCACCATAATAAATATTACAATGTTACTTGCTTGTTAATTTTGTGTTTTTTCATCACATACACAATTGTGTTGTCTTAAAGCTGTGTCAAATGTCTTTGTAGGTGGTAAAGCATAACATCTTTTTACACCTTTTGCAGCACTTTACGGCCGCGCTCGCCCGGGGAAGAACCACCACCCTTTACAAAGTCGGCATAAAGTATGCATCGCTTTTGGGGATGCTGGATGGCCATGTCTACCCTCTTCTTTTTCTACTCCTTTCCCCAATCCCGGCTCCTGTCCAATAAACCTATTCTATCCAATTTCTCAGGATGACAACGCACTCGCAAGTATTTGGATGTTGCGAGTGTTATTGGGCGATGAGATCGCTTACCACCAGGCGAACCGTCTGCTCGTTTATCTTCCTTTCCATAAAAAAAGTTATTCACAACCTGTACACTATGGTTTCTTTTTTCGTTATGTATAGTATATATGATACTGACAATTTAGGGTTTGACTTTGCTAGCACGTCATTCATCATTTACTCTATTTCTACTTTAATCATTTCGTGGTAGCTGCACCATTTCTCGCTCATTACTGCATCTGAACATGTTCTAATTGACAATTTTCGTAAAATAAAGTATTGTACAATGGTGGTCTCTGATGAGATGTTCTTATGGATGTATTAAGGGGAATTGTGCGCGAGTAATTCAAAATGCGACCTCAATTGTATGGAAAACTACGGCCCATACGCTAAATAGCAGTATTTAAGTGAACTGTTTAATGTTTTAATATATTTCCCAAAGTTTAGTTGAGATCGTTATGTGTGCTTAACATATTTACATTTATCTTCAATTCAATTTTTACTCGTAATGCTATCCTTGCAAAACATACGGAACCCACATGAAACTTAAGGTCGCACGCTCGTCATTTTAAGATTCTGTAGGTAAATCGTTCTGCTAGAAACCATGTGCGCTTAAATGTTTATCCAAAATCTTTACAGTCCCTTGTTATTAAGATAACGGAACAATATCATCATCAATAAACTGACATATCGACAGGTTTATTACTAAAGGAATTTATCTAAAACATATCGAAGAATGTATTGTGCTTATGCTTCTACAAAATCTAAAGCGCAATTAATTTAGTGAAAAAGTTTTTTTCACTAAATTAATTGCGCTTTAGGAAAAAATTGGAAACTATACATATGTACTCAACATATATATAGTTTCCAATTTTTTCCTCTTCAGTTAGAAAAAACGTTTTAACGTAATGGTTCGTCAAAATATTGTTGAATCCCTTAAAATGTGTAAACATATCAAGTTACTTTAAATTTTGACCACATTTCGATACAGTCGGTCATTCCTTTACCGCGTGCTGTGTAAACTGAAAAATTAATAAAATTATACGTTTTCGGGCGATCAAGTAACAAATATGCAAAGGCACGAATTTTCACATTTTTTTTAGATGAATTATATGAATATGTTATAGCCGGTGCTATTCTGATTTATGAGCTATATTTATGCAAAGTTTCGTCAAAATCTGTTGAGTAGTCTTTACGTGAAAGAGTATATCCATCCTCACAAACTTGCATTTATAATATTAGTGGAATCTGAAGATATTACTGTGATCTATGTGATTGCATCTGTTACGGATCCTGTGACAGGATCCGCCACAGGGCCCGCCATATATGCATACAATTCGATCAGCTTTGGAAATAATCAGGTTTTTCCAAATATTGGCGTCAAAAACTGGTGCTCAAACCCATATATGTGAAAAGTCTTGTAATGGGATCCACAGATAGTTCTGAATTATAATTTTGACACTTAACACACAAAAACAATCAAAAATGCATTTCAAGGATATAGAGCAGGCAGGAGTCTCATGGACTTACACATAAACATCTCTGTCTTCAATGATCATTATGTAAAGCAATTTCGTTTAAAAATATTGCGCGAATTGACAAGTGTGCCAATTACTAACTAGTTCTAATATCCTTGGCTGGCAATGCTCTTGTAAATCTTCGGATGTTATGTGTCCCAGGGCCGAAGGTACCGCTTAACATCAGGTAAACCGTATGCCCTATCCTTTCCCTATAAAAAAACATCTCATTTTTATTATAAAGAAATAATTTAAAGACAGAGAAAGTTCTTGACTTTTACAAGATATATTTCCTTCATCATATAAAATAATAATTTTAAAAGTGCCTCTACAGCATAAATGTAACAATAGATCTTCATATATATTCTTAGTTCCTACGTTTTCACGCGCGTAAATGGTCCGCTCCTATTGGTTACGGCGTGATGTTTTATGGCCTTAAGCCTTCCTCAGTTAATAGCTTTTCAACGCTAAAATAATTTTTCAATTCGATCAGTAGTTTCTGATATCAGCGTGTTAAATCAAACAAACTCTTGATCTTTATTTTCAAGGTCGACAATAGGATTTTTTCTTATTATTTATAGGTCCATTAATCACTGTCTTATATAATAATAAACCGTGGTCGCAATTCTAATTGCGTCATGCCTAATATGTGTGTTTATTAGACGCCTATAAAAATATAAATTGTAAAGTATAAAAATTCCCTTAAATCATAATGAGGCAACTATTTAACAATATAATTACCCAACTGTACATGTAAATGACACTTCTTCAAGTGTTGAGGATTCTTCTTGTAGAAAAGATTAGTAATAATTTTCTAACAATGCTTACCTACACGCTATTACAACGAAATTATTATCATAATTCATCGGATATCAAGTCAGTGAAGTTGAAGGAAGTAATATTATATATTTCACTGTATAAATATAGGGAACTTTTGATTAGTTACATGTCAATTATACAATTTCCTAAATGTTAACTGAAAATCTTGGACCATTACTCGACATCGACCATATGTCTCTGCAGTAAAACGTTCTGCGTAGCAATGACTGCAAATTTTGATTTTTGTTTCTCCTTTACCGTACCGTACCATGTTTTATCAAATTATCATATTTATTTTAATTATGTAAAAATGTATTTTGGTAATTTATTAACGTGCACAAGCAAGTAACATGAATAAAGATCAAATAAGTGTATAGTTTTAGACATTTTTTTTTTAATTTATTTAAGCTTTTTGTACATAAACTGTTCAATGGCACTTTGTATCGGTCTACCTTACGGTGATCCAGAAATGATTTCGTGGGTAAACAGATAAACAAGTGTAAATATAATGAAAAACGAATAAAACGAAACGAAAAAAAAAATAATGAAACAAAAATATATATTATATATTAATATACATACATATATATTAAGGATGTTGACATAACTTCTTTTTGAATACCGAGAGACTGCCATCTTAATTTCGTGAGATAGCTCTTATAGAATAAGAGAATGATTGGATAAAAGAGAGGAGTGCATGACGGCATAACGATGAGGACAGTGTACAAGGTGATTTTGCGTCGAACGAAGATCTTTGTTACTGATGTCTCAATGGTATTGAAAATGAGAGGAAATATTCAAATGGTTTACCAATTTCAACGTAAACCAGGATTTTTTTGTAATAAATTTATTTTGGATATTTATTCTACCTGACGTCAAAGCAGCTGTGCTAACAAATTGCTTAAAACAAAATGACGATTGTTAGCGTATGGAATAGTTTGAAACGATTTTCGAGATAAATGAAAGATGGATTCGGTTAAATTTGTAGAAATGAGCTACACTTAATACGGCCATTGATCTTGTATTTCAAGGTTCCTTAAACGTCAACCAATAAGTAAATGTTGGACAAAAATTGTTCGTGCAAAATATAATATTATTTTATGATATTTGCAAGAGTACGACAATCATGATTTTACAAGCATTTAAAACATATGTTACACGGTCTATTTGCAATATGCTCAAGGATTACGGAGAAAACCTTGAAGTACTTAAAACTATTTTAGTTCTTTGAATAGATTTTAGCTTTATTTATAATAATATCTTTATTTCTATCCTTATACTAAAAAACTTTAGTCAATTTACAGCCCTTCCAGACTTCTCGAAATTGAATATTTGAAGAGAACGGATAGCGTCTCATCTGCGCAACTTAAAGGAATAATGGTATTCGTACCGACCTTTCACATACTAATCAGATCCATGGAACGCATTAATTTTCAGACAAATAGCTGATCTGTTCGCCTCACCCTGATCCGACTTTGAAATAATAACACAGAAAGACAATAAAGTCATTGTCTGCACGAGAGATTCGAATCCCTACAGTTTGTAAAGCAAATGGTTACATCCTAGGCCTTGCACGCAGTTAAACTTCTATAGCATAAAGAGAAAAGAAATTTCACTTTATAAACCGACCTAGATTCGGGCGCTTGTCAGTTGCGGGCCCTGGATTAGCAGATTCGAGGGGTTCAGTTGATTATCGTGATTATCATTGATTATTTAACGGTACTAATTAGCTAAGTGTCACAAGATTTATCTTAGAACCGGTTCTTCTTATTTGATCGAAGTAAATACCCGCAGAATTTGTGGACTATGTAGAACTTCAGGAATGTCTGTTTTCACGGATTAGAATAGAGTTACAAGAGTGGGTAGTAAAATTACTGACAGTATATAAAAATCGCAAATGTATTCTCTATGGTCTCAAAATAGGTGTATTTTTCCTGGCAAATTTAAATATTTTTTCTGCGAGATAAAGCCATCAGTTGATGAAATACAAGTTTACTTTCACAGAAAATTACAAAAACCGACTTCAAACGCCTTAAAACAAACAAATGAATAGATTTTTTTTTTGAAAAGTTTATGGGACAATCCACAAAGAATGCTCTATCATAAAAAAAGGTTTTTTTAAATTGGTTTATAAATGACAGAGATACTCGCAAAAATACATAACACCATTTTGATTTAAAAGAAAAACTACTGAACCGATTATCCTAAAAAAAATATGAAAAGAATTGAATTGTAAAAATATATAGCGTAAAGGTTATGCCTTCATTGGATGAATTCCATGAAAATATTTTTTTTTTGTAAAAGCTGAATAGAAAAAACAAAGTGATTGTCGGAATAATCATTATGTTTTAATATGCAACTATATAATAATTTAATTTGTCAAAAAGCTTTTCTCTTTGTGAATTTTGCTCTTTGTATAATGTTTAATAAAATAATTTACATTCCTTCCTTGTGGTAGATCCATTTGTGGCAAATATTCACTACTTTTCCTATATAATACGATAAAACAGTTATTTTAACATTTATAATATTAAATGGATTTTATAGAAACATGCCATTGTTTTCCTAAATTTGCACACAATCTATAACTTGTCATCGTCGTCACTAACATCATGACCGCCATATACCATTAGTGAATCTTTATTCACTAGCGTTTGTAAACGAGTTCAAAAAAGGACGAAGCTTTTCAATCCGAATGTTTACATATTTATTTTTATGTACGTTCGCGCATATCTCCATCATTTATAGACCGATTTTGAAAATTCTTTTATCTTATAGGGTAGTCTTTCGGAATGAACCCATAAAATTTTCAGGGCGCATACCTCCAGTCATTTATGAACCAATTTTAAAATTTCTTTATTTATATAACAGAGCATTCTTTTTAGATAGTTCCATAAAATTTTCAAAAAATCGGTTATACTACTAATACTAGTTACAAAATTTAAGAATGTTCGCCCTACCTCCGCAGCTTATGAACTTGTAAACTAAATTTGAAAAAAATTCTTTTTTATCTGATAGGATATACTTCCACAAAAAAATTTTATGAAATTATACAGTTTTATAGTATAATATTTTTTTTTTAATAAAATGATGAACCACTACCATATTATTTTAGTTTAAATTATCGATTGTAACGATGTTTATCAAATAACAATTAAAAGGTTATTGACGTATGACCAATTAAATGTATATTTAGTATAGTATCTAATTTGCTTTTCATTTCAATTTATTACACACGAAATGAAAATAATCACTTAGTTTATGTCTTATGTACTTAAGATTAGCGAAATACTTATCAGTCTATTCATCAATTAAGATTTTGTTTTGTAATTAAGTCGAACAATGTCGGAATATTGTAATTAATTTTAAAATTATTGTAGCTGGGTCCTACATTATATATCAAAAGGAAAAGAGAATACAGAGAAGGCAAGACGCCCTTTACATTTTTCGTGGAGTGGATAGTATTAACGCAGGCGTTTTTGACAGTTTATTTTAGCTTTAACCACTGGTGGGGTTTAGGTTCTTAATGCTCTCCATTTTGACGTCCCCTTGCTAGTCTGATCTAGGTTAACTTGCGACTTGATAATGTAATAAATATTTATTTGCCATATAAACAATGTACATAAAACATAAACAATAAACATAAAAAAACATGTATAAAAAAGAATAAACATTTACAATAGAACATAAAATGCGCAATGTTTTAAAATTGCGAATAGGTATTAAGCTTAACATTTAGAGAATAGTTCTCTGTGTTGGTTTTCAGCTTATCGCTTAATAATACAAAATATGTGTCATTTCATTCTTTAAAATAATCAGTTAGTGGCGGTTGACATATAATTTAAGGATCGTGTATTTAGACATACTCAATCGTAATGGCGGAGGTAAAAATTCTATGTCTTAGACGCCTTAAACGGGAAACTACCTCTAAAATTTCCTCCACTATGCTTCGGAATTTCAACTGCAACACTCTGACTCTCACGTGTTTTTCTTGTCTAAACGTAAATTTATTGTAGAGATATTTTGGTCTTTCTTGCTTCATTATGTTGTGGACCATTCTGGTCAAGTGTAAATCCCTACTAACCTACTACTAATATGGCCGACACATTTAGCTTCCTGTCTATCTCGTCTTGCCTTACCTATCGTCATATCGACATCCAAATGTACCGTCCAAATCTACTTTAAATTGGGAAGCCGATCCCCGACATCATGTAAATGTTCAGTTACTTTTTCTGTTTATAAGCAGAGTTAAAAATCAATTACAGGAACCAAAGAAAACGTTAAACTTCAAACAAATCGATTGATATGTGATGATGCTTATTTCGGCCGAAAATAACTAAAGTTTACTTATAATAATAAATGCCTATTAAAGTGGATTTTTTGTCTTGCAATCAATATAAATAATAAGTGTAATTATATTATAATGCATTTCGCAATTGGGAGTGCCGTTTGCTTAAGAATGACTTCCTGTGAACATATTCTCCATTTGTTAATCACGCTATTTTTGTAGTATTAAATAACAGCTTTAATAATTGTAAAATTTTTGTGAACATTAAAATATTTTTTTAATAACAAACATGGCCACACAAATCCTCCTGATCCGGATCCTGTCAGAACAGAAATTCAAAAAGTGGAGGACGGAATCCGTACGTGCTTTATCAAAAATAAGACTATTAAAGACTGGTTTTGCGAAAGCGTCATCTATTATTAAATGTTTTACTCACTAAAATGATGTTCAAATCAAACGAGTCTTCTAGGCAAATTGAAAAGTTTTATATAAACACGATAGATGTCTATAGTATCGTATGAGCAAAACTGTTAAGAGGGTTTCATAAGTCACATATACAAAAAATTGGAGCAAAGTAAATTTAATACGTATAGGTAATTTTAAAAGGTGCGGAGACATAAAGTCAGTCTCTGCGGATATTTTGCAATTAAAGACGAATTTAGCGTAATTGGTGAGTACTTTATCTAGGTACCTTGTTTACGTAGCTTTGGTGAAATTAACACAGTACCTAAACCGGCATATTAGGACTCGTCAATATAACTAAAGGAATAATTTACTCGTCGTTGTGTTGCTAACGTTGCTTAAAGCCATTGCTTAACGTGATAACTGTTAATTAATATGCTAAATGTTATTTTTATTGTATGTAGACTGAGAAGATTGAGTAAATCTTTTAGGGGACAATGTATATTTACAACAACATCTAAAGAAAAACAAAACTTGTCAAAGAACGTTTCTGTATTAAAGGATATCAACGATTAATATATTATATAGATATTACGTTCTTCTCAGGTCAGTGGCTTTCTCTCCGAACCGGTGGTAGTATTCTTGACTATCAATAAGCAAGTATTGTCATTTGCTTATTGATAGTCAAAAATATTACCACCGGTTCGGATAGAAGAGCCCAGAGTAATGGCGTAACCACATGCAGTTTAACTAGTGCTTTGTTAATCTTCTCATGAGAAAAGCATCGAAAGTAAGCAGAAAATTTTTCTAAATTAAAAAAAGGATATTTATTAACCGACTGCAAGACAATAAATTTATTTTGCATGTTAATTATCTTGTTTTAAATTTGAAGGAACATAATGCTTACAGATTGGTTCCACAAAATTTCCCTAAAATCAATTCAATAGTATTTCTGTACTAGGAAAATAACTGAAAATAAATAATTATCTTACTAAATCATTGAAGCTTCTTTGTAAGACTGGGTGTGCGAAGATTTTTTAATTTTTTTAATCTACTTCAAAAAAGGAGGTAGGTTCTCAATTCGGATGTTTATATATATTTTTTTTCATGGTAAGGAAGACAAACGAGCAGACGGTTCACCTGATGGTAAGCGATCCCGTCGCCCATAGACAAACGCAACATCCGAAGAGTTGCGAGTGCGTTTTCAACCTGGGAGATCGGATATAATAGGTTTATTGGATAGGATAAGGTCGGGATTGAGAATTTGGAGAGGAAAGGAAAAGGAAAGAGAGGGGAGACATTGCCATCCGGCATCCCCAAAAGTCATGCATACTTTATTTTATGCCGACTTTATAGAGAGCGGTGTTACTTTCCCGGGCGAGCACGGCCGTAGAAGTGCAGCAAAAGCTGTAAAAACTTATTACCTCTAAATTTTTTTATGTACGTTCGTGCATAACTCTGTCATTTACGAACCGATTTTATAAATTCCTTTTTATGTTATAGGGTATTCTTCCGGAATAGTCTCATAAAATTTTCAAGAAATTTGGTTAAGTAGCTTTTCTTTTAAATCAAAATAACAAAATAGAATTTTTGTATTTTTGTGCGTATCTCCGTCATTTTTGCACCATTTTCAAAAATCCTTTTTTTATAAGATAGAGCATTTTTATAGAAAGACCTATAAAATAAAAAAAAAATATATTTTATTAGTTTGGTTTTCACAGAAAAATAACAAAATCCAGGAATGAAAACTTATGAACTGATTTGAAGAAATATTTTTTTATCTGATAGGGTGCTCTTGCACAATGGTCCTTCAACATTTTTATAAAAATCGGATTAGTAGTTTGTTTAAAAAATATGTTTCTAAAGTATTCCTGTTATTTCCCATAATATTAATTTCTCCTTAGACACTTGTTCTTATCCCGTTTTGTGGCGCAAAGCGTACATTCTGCCACTCCCAAAGAGTTCTCATCCTTCAATCCCTGCTCACTATCGTTCGTTACCATTTATATTCTGCCTTTCCTGTCCCAAGTACTCGAGTCATGTGACTTCAAAACGGATTTCTCAATTTGTTCATAGTAACAAGTCAATCTCTCCTTTACAATCCGGTTTTCAACCTGGCCACAGTACAACTACAGCTCTCCTCAAAGTGACTGGTGATATTAGGGCAACAATGAAGAAAACCAAGGTCACCATAATGGTTCTTGTTGATTTTTCTAATGCCTTTAATACCGTCAGTCATGACATCCTTTTTGCCATTGTGTACCATTCAATGGTGTCTGATAAAGTACTGGAATAACTTTCTTGTTATCTTCGAAGACGCCAGCAATCAGTTAGGGTAGACAATTCGACATCAGACTGGGTAGACCTATCTTGCGTTGTTCCCCAAGGCGGTATACTTTCTCCTCTTTTATTTTCTATTTTTATAAACTATATTTCCATATACTATATACTAAGGCCATCTGTAAAATAAATCAGGATCTATGTTACATAAAAATTGGTCGGATAGGTTTGGATTAAAAGTTAATCCTTCAAAATGTCAAGCTCTAGTAGTTGTGAGTTCTCATATTATGAGTAAAGTTAATTTAAGTAATCTTCCATCCACATTGTATGATAGCACTCCCATTCCCATTAACGGTAACGTTAATGACCTAGGCTGACTTATTGACTCAACACTATGCTGAAAAGAACAAATGGCCAGTGTCAGGGTACCCAGTGTCCTAAGGTGTTTCTATAGACTTAAAAACTTTCTGCCAGTAAAAGCCAAAATGACGCTCATGCAGGCCTTAATTTTTCCATTAATCAACTATGGTGCCATGTGCTACTTTAACCTGAATGCAGAGCACCTCAATAAACTTGACCGACTTTTAAATAACTGCATTCGATTTGTTTTCAATCTTCGCAAGTATCACCATGTCTCATCCCATCGTTTCAAACTACAGTGGTTAACTATACGCCAACGACGCAAACTGAGAGCGTAAACCACTCTTTTCTCTCTCCTTGATTCTCCTTCTTCTCCAAGTTACTTATCTTCTCACTTCTAATACCTTGGTACAGTCAACAACAAGAATCTTCGCTCATCGCATAATCGTCTCCTCTTTTGTTCTCGTCATAGTACTGAGTTTATACACTCATCTTTCTTAATTCAGTCCATTCTTCTGTGGAATGAGCTACCTCTTGGAGTCAGAATGGCCCAAAGAACCGCTTTGTGTTTAAAAGAAAAGCACGGGAGTTCATATTGAAAGAAATGTCAGCAGAATAATTACATAATCATTTATTTATTTATATGTATACATACATATACAAATATATAGGTATATTATTTATGTTTATTATATTAATTTAAATTATGTAAAAATATATTTATGTATCAGTCTATTATATATCATATGTATGTATTGAATCCCAAATTTCAATAATTTATTTAGTATTTTGTATATTAAAAATGTTATCACTTTTTCTTCTGTATTGCGATTTGGGTGCACCTACCTCTAATTTTCTCAGTACTACCTTAAGGTCGATTGGTAAAAAATTCTTTTAACATTAATCTGCCTATGTACGTTTAATTGTGCATGAATATTAAATAAACAAATAATAAATAAGGTAAGAACTGTAAGATGTTTTTTCTTTTGTCTTATTTAAAATTAACGGTGTTTATTACAAGAGTAGGAGTGCTGTCGCAAATACTTCTGCGTTGACGTTCGGTAAGAGAAATATTACGCTGAAATAGATTTCTTCGACTTTATTTGCGTATAAATTCGATGTCATGAATAAGAGCCACAGCACACAGCAATATATACAGCATCACTGCTGAGTCACTAACGAAACGATATAAAAGGAAAGCACTCGGTACTCGATTGTCATCATAATTATATAAGAAATTTAGGACCATAGTCTTTGACCAAATATACCTATAAATAAATGAAGTATTGATGCATCCCAGAGAGGAATATATCAATGCTGGATATTAATGAGGGATCCATAAAGGATTTTTCTCACATGGAAAAAATAAGATGTGGTTCTATTAAAAATTCACTTTTCAAATGTGGCAAGAGACAGACCCTCTTTAAGACCGCTACGTGTTGAAAGCCCAACATTACACGCGTACAAAACCGAGCCATTGCTAAAGCCCAATACGATCAACTTTGTTTGACACATTAGAGACTAAACAAGACCAGAAATCCAATTTTCGCTTGGCAAAGGCTCGGGAGAAGGCAACACAAGATTTACCCAAATGTTTGCTTGTTAACGAATCCAATGGCACTCTGATTTGCCACGCAGCCCAAATAAATAAGAGGTGGCGTAGCAACTTTAACCAGTTGCTTAAAACGTTACATGTAGATGTGTAAGAACCAGAACTGTATCCTAACATAAAACTTGTTGCCCCGATTACACCAGATGAAATACAAAATTCTCTTCGCAACATGAAGGCCGTGGGCTCTAGCGACTTAACAATTGAAACGTGGAAATCACTGGGTGTTCGTGGTGTGATCATACTTACTGACCTTTTAAACCATACTTACCAGCCGCAAAATATCGCACTCATGGAAACTGAGCAGCATCACTCCAACCTACATAGGAAAATTTAGGCAATAAGGCTGTGGAAGCTACCGAGGTATTAAGGTCATGTGTCACACCATGAAACTCTTCAAGCGCGTGGCATGAGTGCACTATGCCGGAATGGGTTTCGTCCTGGCTGTGATTCCATCTTTTTCTTTGAAAATGCTAGTCGAGGCTTATAGGGAGAAGAAAAAGCCCCTGCATATGGCTTTTCTAGATTTACAGAAAACCTAGGCCAGGTAATCTGGTGGTCATTGAAAGAAAAGAACATTCTGTTAGAACGTTATATCTATTAGCAATATTAGTCGTCAAGCTTTACGCATGCTTATGCGTGCGCTCACATCTTTGCTTACAGGCTGTAAGGGGGTTTTTTCGCGGAATATTGTTAGTAAAAAGGCCTAACAGAATTGTGTA
>JAOCPS010673292.1:0-10701 GCA_025505425.1 Graphium colonna | reverse complement strand
GTCCAATGCATTATATTTTTATCAAATTTGAGAGAAATGAATATTTTAGTGTTATTTGTTTATTTAATTTGTGTAATGTTCGCATAGAATAAAGTTAATCGTTCGACTATTTCTTCTTGTTAACTTATAAGTATACCTTTAAAAGCTAGTCTAGTCTTATCCAGAGTTTTCCTTTAATTTTATTTATATCTGTATTAAAAGCAGAAGGGCAGGCATTCGCCGAGCAGTGGGACGCTAAAGGCCAGATAAATGAGATGTGTTCCACTACGCTGGATTTTTGCAATGGCAGTCGATTTTTTTTATGTACCAATAGAAGAGGGCATAACCATATCTCTTATACAGCTGAGATCAGCTAAGGGTTCTTCATCAGATACTTCAAACCGATGTTTGACATCAAATGAAGCGGCCCACCAAGTTGAATATTTTTTGTACAGGCAGTATGTCGATCTCTAATAGTTTGGTTCGGCACTTTTGTTTTCTAATTAGGGTCACCAAGTACGCCAGATCTTCAATTATCCTAGTTTTTTATAGTTTTTTTATGTGGCGTTTAAACTCTAACTCTGTACCAAATTTCAGCTCTCTGAGTTTATGGGAAGTACTATTTCTATTTTGATGATCATGAGTAAGTGAGTGAGTGAGCGAGTGTCATAAATGCGAAATTTTGCTTTCGCTTAACTTCGGAACTAAATGACCTACAGACTTGAAATTTTGGATTTCAGGTATGTAATTATTGCTTACTGGATGAAAAGAAATTCTGCGTTCTGGTCTTATCCAGAGGTTCTCAAATAGGGGCCTAAAAATGCGGCGAAATGTTGCCAGTAAAGGATGGTACGGCAGTATTTCTTTCGCACTCGACTTGGCGGGGGCACCCCGATTGGTCCTTGCACCCACAGACCTAACGACTCCAAAGTAAATGGTACAAATAAGTGAACTACTTATTTTGCATTGATAGATTCATAAAAACTTTCGGTTAGATTCATAAAACAACTCGTTAATGTAAAATAGGAGCTACGCTTAATTTATTAGTTATATAGGTAAAATGCTTATTGTTGTTGCCTAATATGCAATTATTTGTTGATGGCTGTATAGTAAAAAAGCCATGGCTTTTGGTGATAATTCCTTTTTTCTTGGGATTAATGCTAAATTTATCAAAAAATTTTTTTCGGTTTCGTAGTTTTGAAGTAGATAAAAAAGTAATTTATGCAACCAAGACCAAGAGATAAGAAAAACTGCACAAAGGAGATAATGAAAAATTCCCAAGTAATACATACAAAAAATTATAATTTGGGCATATTTATGTAGTATGATTTATTTTACATTCGAAATTCTATATTCTAAAAATGGCATATATAGCTCAAAAATTACTCAAAAAAGCAGATTATAATCTATTATAATCTCTTTCATTGTACCTTTAATCTAACAAAAATATTTCATTGAAGCTGTAAAAATTACAGTTTACGCAACGTATTATTTAATCGAAGTTAATCATATATTAAACACGAAGCCATAGTATATTTGCCAGGTGTGTGCGTTTAAATCAAGTATGTGATTAATTAATGTTATAACTAATTTAAAAGATATATTATATAAAAATACAAATATGTAAAAAAACTATATAAAGATAATAGAAAATTGGGCAAAATATTTATTTCTCCATTAAATATTTTTGCACAGATATTATTCACAGGCAGACTCAATGCCCCAAGTGATATTTTTTATATATGGAGTTTAGTTGTTAAGTGATATTTGTGCATGATGAGCCACGTTCAACATCGTCAACTAAATTCATTACTTGACTTCGCTGAGATGACACCGTCAAAATATGTCGCGATCACCAAATTGATGACATCTTCGTTTCGTAGCTCTTGTCAGTCTTGAATAGTTATATTATTGATAATCGAATGATAATGATATCACTGAAAAAAAAATACATCGTGTTTTTTACCAGGTATTGAAGGTATCTATAAAATAAATAAATCAATCAAGATAAAAAGACTACCCAGAGATGGTATACTCAAAGCACAAGGCAGACTCTGAAATAGTAAACATAATTTAAAAAGCATAATTTTATAAGCACATTACAATAGCAATGAAAAAAATGTTTCTTATTTTTTAAAAATTCTGGACTGTGCGCTGAATGCAGTATTAATTATTACGAATAACATATTCTGGAATAATTTGTATCAGAAATTTAATAGCAATATCTTCATGTGTTTTAAAATGTATGAATATCTTGATTTGAAATCTCTCAATGTGGAGTTTCAAAGAGAAGTTTGAGCAATATGTCAATCTTGATTACACTGAAACTATTACAGACTGTAGCGAGAGGTGTTCTTGCAATTCTCCTGCGATCTCTTATTTATAAGTCGAACTATAGCGTAATCTAACGATCTATAAAAAGTAGTGTTTTGACCTATTTCAAAAAATGAGGGGCTTGTATATGTGACTGTATCTATCTTATTTCATATATGCCCCGTGGAGAAATGCGAACAGATTGAAATTCAGTGAAATAAAATTATTTTTTATTTGAAAGGATATTTTTTGGGATAGTCCCATGAAATGCTGACAAAAAAGTTATGGATTTTCTGCTTTGAATCAAAAAAACCAATAAAATTAAACATGAAAGTCTAAAGCGTTTGAAGTCGGTTTATGTAAAAATAATAATTATTAGCATCTTATTAAACAGGAGGATAAAGCAAATCAGACTTGCACACCGAGGGTCCCATTTTATGAATTTCATGATTCCGATATACCGGAAGTACTCTCTAGGTTTTTATTACGTTGCTAGTGAATTAATACGCAGTTTACGCATTACACACGACTGTCTTCTTAGTGTTAACAGACTATCAGGTTTTAATTTTATATCGATAACTCTACTCGAATCGAAAACATAGGTCTTGATAGAAAGACAGATGAACCACAAAGCGATTTCACAATATTTACAATATAATTTTTTCGTTTTTCCTTGTGGGGCGAGGAATCCTGGAAATATCTCAAAATTAAAATAAATTATATTGGATTAGTAATATAAATATATATTTTTTATCGAATATGGAAGAACTCAAACTTATGAATTAACAATCATCATCAATATAATGATTCACCAATGTTACGAAGCTTAATACATATATACTATAAATTTCAAAAACAGGCTATGATAACAAATGAGCAGAGCCTAATGAGCTATTCATGTAAAAATAGATCTAGTGTAGTGAAAGAAACAAACAATAAAATGTCAATTTTATATGAATTCTTTTTCACTCGTAGATACTAAAAACCAATCGTGAAACGAAAGGAGTGATACCAAATATCGATTCAGTAGTTGTCAGCGATTGTTCTGACGACGTGAAAGTTTTATTAGTACATATTTCTTGGAGAAACGCGGGAAATCTAATTTGCCGTTTACGATAGCTTTATTGATATCCAACGACAAAAAAGTACTTTTGTCGTATGTTATAATCTTCTTGGCATTGTATTCCACAATTTTTTCAGCAATTTAAATTTAAAATTAAAAATACACTTTTGAACATTTAAAATAATAATTCTGATGATAATATACTGTGAAAATAGCTAAAAAAAATAATCAAGCAATGTCTACATCAGTTAGTTCCCTAACTTTCCTGACTGCAAAAACAGAAGAGGTTAGTCTACCTGCGAGAGACGATCGGTGAGGATTCCACTGAAGATTTGAGTCGATTGTAGTAATTCCTAGAAATGACGTAGAATCCGAAGACTTTACGAGTTCATTATTTAATGCTAAATTGATATTCTGCTTCCATACATTAGGGAGAGCGAAATTAAAACATTAAGTTTTTTTTGCATTAAGCACTAGGCTATTAACCGTTAACCAGTGAAGTGATGTCAATATTTCATTTTTGGCCCTTTAGGTTGCTAATATATTGAAACCAGGGGATAACTTTAGACAGACATCAATTAACAAATCAATGTATAAGTTTTTCTACTCTCTTAGCAAATCATCATTAAGATATTTACAGAAAAAACGTATTCAAACGCCTTTGAAGTGTTCTTTCGTGATATATTTAGTCTCTGATTTTGATATTAATATAAAGTGCTTATCCATTTTTTCTTAAAATTTATATGGGACCAATCCAAAACGGTTACCTTTTAGATAAAATAAGAATTTTTAAAATCGTATTTAAAAGTCATAGATTGAACATAAGAACAATCAAAAAGTATAATCATCTGAATTAAAGGATTTTTCTTTAAAAAAAAATAAATCAATACTTCTTGTATTGATTTATTTTTTTGCGAGTTTATACTTGGTTTACAGTATTATTGTAATAGTTATATACTCCTTACCAAATTTTTTTGTGATAATTCAAATGATAATAATAAAGAAACTCAATATTTAAACCCGAAAAAATAATAATTTAAATTAATATTTTTTCGGGTTCAAATAAATTGCCAATAATTTACTTAACACATAGTTATTTTTTTATATGGCTTTGTATTCTATATAAAACGTTAAGGGTAAATGATCCATCACCTGAGAAATAAATCAGTGTCGCAGATTTACTAATGTGACGCACACATCCTTACCGTAGAACGGTTTACCTGCATTGTGCACTGCACACAACACCTGGACCTTATTCGTTACTGCCTTAATATAATTTGGACAAACATTTACAAAAATTCTATTAGAAAAACTTAAAAGCATTCACTATGTTATAGTTGTACTCCTTATCTTGATTTCAATAACGTATTACTGAACCGAATTTTCTTAATAAACAATGGGATCAATCCAAATGTGCGTTATTTGAGATAAAAGAGAAATTTTTAAAATTGGTTTATAAATGGCGGAGAATTAAGAATCTCTTCCTTTCTTAATGTAGGATAAAAATACACTTCTAGTTACGTCATGGTTGATAAATTGTATTACATAAATAATCATAAATCTTTATGATATGATGATCAGTCCTGCTCGACCTACAAAATGCTAAATTAATAGGATAAACTTCCAACGAACTTTCAGTTTGTGTGCAATTAATAAGGCGCGCTAACGGAAGTAGAGTGAACGCTTTGATAAATTGTAATCGCTGCCTTTTAATGTATCGGCTAGTTGTCTAATTAGTGATGTACATGCAAGTCCAAGACGAGCCACTTTGTGCAGCTCAATTTTGTTCACGGATAAGTGCTCTCACACTTCCCTTTTCTGTTGGTAAGCAAAGGCAATCACGATAGATGCAATTTTGGTGTTAGTATGAAAACCACATTTTAATTTTCTCAACTTGTTTGCAGTTCTATTCTTTATAAGATTTTTATTATTTAAAGCATTGTTGTGAACCTTTATTTAAAATTATCAACTATATTTAATGCCAAGTTCATACCCAAGTAACGTAATGAAGATGCCGGCAAGGATTACACAGATTATTTTAAGTTAAAATTATATATCAATTGAAAGAAATAATTTTGAACTGGTTTTGATACAAATAACGCAATCTGTTTTAAACGCATTCTGTTTTTTAAATAAAAAAAAATATAACAAATTTCTGTCGGACTGTTGGGTAAAGGCCTCCTCTAGATCAGCTCTAGAGAGCATAGGGTATAAATCCATCACGCGTTACCAGCGCCGATTGGCGATCTTTATATATATATAAATTCAGGTTTTTTCATAATGCTTTCCGACACCACCAAACACGTGATAAAGTCTGAGTCTTCTTTATTTAATGTTGGTTACTCTCTTATGTTAGCAAAAAAATAAATGAATAAGGTTATGTGAAATAGTCAAAACAGGAACCAGGTTATATTCAATCCATAACCTGGTTCCTGTTTTGACAGTTAAAAAACGCTGCGCAGTTATTTTTCTTTTAAAAGTAAGTCAGTGGTGTATAAAAAAAGGTATGAATTTTATTAAGTGTTTTGATGAAAATACCAATTTATTCAAATTTAAAATTTTTAAATTGAACCGCTGATTACTAAAGGTAAATTATTCTGTAAAATATTGTTTGTTTTGAAATACAATCATATGATTTTGCCCCCATGGCTTTCAGTCTAATTCTACTAGGAGTTCCTTTCTTGCATCGGTAATCGCGCGGCTTATTTCCGCCTGCAATGTAATTTTTTATCACCTGAAGAATTTGTACAATTCAGCCTCCAAGGCTGCGTTCTTCCGCCGCCTTCGGCGGCATCTGGTATGCTGGCGTCGTACTATGACACATTCTTTACGCATTCTAGTAAGTTCTGCAGACCACCAGTACACTTGCCGCTTCGGGGGAAGATTCCTGGACCGGGACATGGACGCGTCACAAACTTTTGTCATCACGTCCCGGAATCATACTGCCTCTTCCTCCACGTTCAGATTTCAGGGCGCAGAAAACCACGACTGAACGATTGTATCCTCCTTCAGACGCTCACGACCCAGGCTTCCGAGGCGCCACCTCGGGCCGTCTCTTCTCACGGTCCGGCTGGGGTTAGTCAAAGCATCTGGCGTGGCGAGGAGATTATATCGTATAAACCGCTGATCGGACAACGTCTCCTCGCCAACAATCACTTTCCAGCCCCAGACACAGTATGTTAAAGCAGAGCTAGTAAACGTTACGTCCGCGACCGAGCTGCCCTGCAGCCTTACGCGAGTGTCCACCGAACCATGATTAAGAATTGACAGCCCGACCTCCAGGATCCATTCTTCAAGCACCCCTTCGCGTGCGTCCGTTACTCGGGAACCCCACGCTAATGATTTAGCGTTTAGGTCCCCAGCGACAATCAGAGGGTAGGGGCTAAGCTGCCGAATCAGCGACCCTAGTCGATCGAGGTAACCCTCGAATTATACTTGCATTCTGTTGGGAGAAAAGTATACTGCTATAGTCACGATTTCTCCCGACAGAACGGCCACATAGCCTGGAACTTTGAGCAACACTTAAGGTTTCGGATTCGGATAATATTGTTATCGGTTCTGTTGATTTTTTTTATTATTAGGCTGTTCAATTGAGGTTACAACACTGTCTAAATATTTTTGAATTTTCTTTTCCTTTTCATCTAAATTAACTTTCATGGATACGTTGTCATTTTTGCCTAGAGCATTTATCCTAATTCTCGATAAAGCGTCAGTATTACAATTTTGTTTTCCATTTTTGAAAAGTATTTCATAGTCAAATTCTGCCAACCGTAACTTCCATGTGGTAAGTTTATTGTTGGGTTCTTTTATAGAATTTAACCACGGTAACGGCCGATGATCAGTGTAAATAGTAAATTTCTTCCGTATAGGTAGGGACGAAACTCTTTAACGGCCCACACAATTGCTAACAGCTCTTTCCCAATTGTGCTGTTCCGTGTCTCAGCACCGTTTAACGTGCGACTAGCAAAGGCAACTGGTTAATCGCTCCCTACAAGTCCTTGTGATAAGACTGCGCCTAGGGCGAAGTTTGATGCATCTGTGGTAAACACAAAAGGTCGAGAGAAATCGGGGTATTGTAAAAGAGGTGCATTTGTAAGAAGCTCTTTACAACTTTTAAAAGCATTTAAATATTCTTCCATTATTTCGATTTTATTTTTCTTTTTCAGACAGGAAGTGAGAGGTTGTGTAAGTTTAGCAAAATCTTTGATGAATTCCATATAGTATTCTACAAGTCAAAGGAAACTTTTTAATTTAGTTGTTGTTCGTGGTACGGGGAATTTCAATATCGCTTGGATTTTATCGTTATTAGGTTTCAAACCCTCTTCAGTCATAGTATGGCCTAAATACAAAACTTTCTTCCTTAAAAACTCGCATTTATCTAATGTGATTTTTAAATTCGTTTCTGGGAGACGACTCAACATGCTACGTAACTTCTCGATATGTTCCTGAAGACTAGACGGATAGACAATTATGTCGTCGAGGTAAATGATTCAATGAAGACCTTGAAGGCCTCTTAGAACATTATCGCTCGTTGAAATATCGCTGAGACTGTTCGACAGCCAAACAGCATGCGTTTAAATTCGTATTGTCCTGACTGTGTTGTAAAAGCTGTTTTCGGTCTATCGCTATTCTTAACTATAATTTGGTGGCTACCACTAGCCAGATCTAGAGTTCTAAAATATGTAGATTTACTTAACTTATCGAAGAGATCTGTAATATTTTGTAAAGGGTATTTATCGTTTATTGTCATTTCATCTAACCGGCGGTAGTCAATGATCATTCTAAAGTTTTGCACTCCAGACGCATCTAATTTCACCAAATGGGTACCAAATGGACTGGGGCACTCCAAGGTGAGTGAGAATGTTGTATAATATCGTTTCGAAGCATGTCGTTAACTAGTCTTTGTAATTCCTCGTTCTGCGATGGTGGATGTCTGTAGGGTCTAATATTTATAGGGTCTTCATTAACTGTTCTTATTGTGTGTTGCACTTGATTTGTTAATGAAAGTGAAAATTTTTCACTATAAAATATATCACGAAATTCGTAACATAATTTTGAAACAGCTTTACGTTCTTCTTCGTTAGTATGATATAATAGGAGTTTATTTAAATTTTCTTTAAGAATTTCGTCAACCTCACATTCAGACATAGTGTTTATTTCAAACTTAGTGTTCTCGAATGGGGTTATATTAAAAAGTTCTATGAATTTTATTCTGGTTTTCTCGTTAGAAACATTTTGTATTATAGTTTCGGCAAAGAAGTTTTCGCATTTAATTAAGGCACACGGCATACGTATTCCTTTGCTAAACTGTGTAAATCTACTTAGTATTTTTACGCGTGTTTCGGATCGGGGTTCTAAATTTATTTCGTATTGCGGATTATAAATGATTGGAATCTTGGTGTAGGCCGTTCCCAAAATTTGGTGGGTCATATCAATGTTGGCTGCCAATTTCTTTAAAAGATCCGAACCAGGTGTGCATTTAAAAGTTTTTAACAGTGGTATAAAAATGACTTCGTCATGAACACTTTGTGCATTAGTACTTATAACTTTGAATGGTTCATGGTGTTTAAATTGGGTGAAGTATTTGTTAGCTTTTTCAGGGCTGAAAAATCTACTGCTTCCGGTGTCAATAAGGAATTTTGACTTAATTTCCTGTATTATAATATGTGGTAGCTTTAAAATACTGTCTCAATAATTTAGGTGTATTATTTTCCTGTTTCGTCTAAGGCTGTTGTCCGAAAATTTTCGGGTACCGTGTTATCATTATCATCAATTGAGTTTTGTAAGTGTTCTACATAATAATTTTCTATATCTATGCCAAATCCTGGTTATTGGTCTTAAGGAATACCAAATATAAATCCACCGCTTTAAAATGTTGTATGCGATTGCTGTGCAAATGGGTGGTTAAAATTACGTAAGGCAATATTTTGTGGTCGTAAGAACGGTAATTTTGTTGCACGTTAGTGGGTTGTAAAAACTTTTGACCCGATTGATTAGATAGAATGCCAGACTAAAAGTCGTAAAGTATTGAATTAAAAGTGGTAGGTTTACCAAAGTTTTGTTGTACGTTGTATAGGGGCTGTATAGGTTTAGGTTTATTATATACTTTATAGCGTTATATTGCTAAGAAATTAAGTTCCTCGGTGACAACGGCTAGAACATCCTCGAAAGTAGAGGTGCCTTTTAATCGAACTATCCTAATAAAATCTTCAGGAAGATTGTATAAGAACACGTTCAATGCTGTGATGTTGTATATTATTATTTTTGCTGCTTTAATTCCTTCATCCCGAATTCGTTGTACTTTAGCGAATAGGGAACTTCTAACATTTTGTATCCTATTACAAAATTGAGGATATGATTCTCCGTTTTTAATTTTTAATGACTCGTTACTCCATCTTTATGCATTTCTCGGAACGGGGGTCACCAAAACGTTAGGTCAAGATGGTTTTTATTTCTTATCATGTTTTAACATCTGGGTTGTCACTTAATAATGTAGCGGCTCTACCTATAAGCTTACTGCTTAGTGCATGAAAGCAATATAGACTTTGTGGTATAGTTTCGCTACCTCCTACAGTACTTAAGGCGTACTCGCACTTGGATATAAATAAATTTAATAATTTTTCATCTCCGTCATACTTTAGGATTAAATCTAAAATGTCTTTTGGTATGATAGCGACTGACATCTTTATATAATTATTCTTATTCTAACATAAATAATGTACACGAAATTATAATCCTATTTTTGTGCTAATAAAATCAGATAATCTTATTATTATTGAATTAATAAAAATCCGACGAGTTTACTTCGGTAAATGTGGAAAAGAACAGGGATATACGGAGGCAGGAAGTGAAAAATTTTATTCACGGATGTCCTACCGGCTGCGCCACTTAAATTTCAAAGGACCTCGAAAGACTTTTTAAAAAAACAATTAAAAACTTTTAATGTAATTTAATGTTGTCCCGAATACGGTAAGAACAGAATGAATGCTTATTTTAATATTAGTTAGTAAGTCTCGATACAAAAACGATAACGTCAACCTATCACACAGGTGGTCTTTATTTCGAATCCAATTTCTTAGGATGGTGTTGTAACAAACAAAGAGCGGGAATAGGGTTGTTGCGTGTTACGTACCATGATACAAGGAAATTTGATGATACAGTATCAACATTAATTCACACGCCGATCGCACATAATTCCTGTAACAAATGTTGCAATGATGCAAAGACGTTTAAGCCTAAACAGTTTTTGAATAAAATTCAAAGATGGCCCGTTTAAAAGCCGTTTTAGTAGTGCAGTTCTTGACAGGAAAGGGGAGTGCGTTCCAGAGCCGTACAGCTTGACCCTG
>JAOCPS010673181.1:0-10702 GCA_025505425.1 Graphium colonna | reverse complement strand
GTCCATGGGCGACGGGATCACTTACCATCAGGTGAACCGTCTGCTCGTTTGTCTTCCTTTCCAATTAAAAAAAAAATTTAATAATGTCGTTGTTATGACGAAGTCTGAATCACAGCTTTTGTATTATAATCAAAATATAAAGTTTAAAAACCTATAACTTCCTAACCTATTAGCAAAATCACATACATATGTATTTGTATTATTCAGATCGTTATTTTATGTTATTTTTCGATCACATAAAGATGAATTTATCACTAAAATTGATCGATAGCAAAAATCTGTATTTAAACGCTAAAATCGTTTAATAAACTCATTGTTTGCGCAGCCAATAAATTTCGAGTCTGGCGACACTTAAGCTTTCGGGAGGGTGGGATATGGTCGGAATGAATTGTAAACAACATTCGAAGAGGAGGGGGCTTACCCCGAAATTAGATTAGTGACGTACCGTTCCGCTACATTAGGATATCGGTATCGACATCGAATATCAATTTGCCGTCACCCTTTACTCGGGGAAATGGGCCGTGATAGCATATAGGGATGGGTATGCATCGATAGATTTAGGTATGTGAACACTCGATAATCGAGTAGGATTCGTAATGTACTATATTTTTTTATTGTTATCTAAAGAAGAGAAAGAAATAGGTTATACAGCCATCTGTTTATTTATTCTTCGATATGTTGGAGATTTTGGAAGTAAAAATCATGTTCGTATATTTTTATGAGTGTATACTGACCAAGTGATTTTTTTTATTATTATTCTCCAAAATGATACTGTTTCATGGTATCCAATGTCCTTTCGGTTTTCCGGATACCTTAAATAAATTTTTTACGACTGTAAATATTACAGACAAACAGTCACTTTCACATTTTATACACATATTTTGTATTAAAATTACATTTATGATTGTATAACACGAATTTATTACATTCATCCTTATGTTCTGTGTAAACTACAAGAGCTAAGAGTTTATATGAAGTGTTTTTAAACAGAAAAACTTTGCTATTTAAAACCAAATAATGAAATTCATATTAGTCTTTTAATAAAATTTTATTACTTGCGTCGATCCAGAATTTATTTTACTAAATCTATTTCTTCTATATCTATAAAATGAGAACGCCGTCCCGTTGTCCGTGCCAGATTTATCGTCTGTCAAGTTACTGCCCACTCCAGTTTTTTCCATACAGATGTGACGTTTTAAAAAATGTAATTCATACATTATTTAAACTAAACCATTATCTTTATTTTTAGTTACAAATATATCTTATTAACATATCCATCCAATTATCATTCACTTGTGTATCTTAAGAACTTGTAATGTGGCTATTTAACACATTTTAATGATTTATTCTGTCGTAAGGTCTCACTGACTATTATTTATATGAACAAGTTTATTTTAAAAGAAATTTACAAAAACCTATTTCGACCAGTTTACTTTTATAACGTATCTTCTCCGTTGTTTTGATTTTAAAAACAAACTACCAATACGATTTTTATAAAAAATTTTCAGAGCCATTGTGCAAGTATGTATCAGATAAAAAATATTTTTTTCAAATCAGTTCGTAAGTTGCGAGGATATGTACGATCATTCCTGAATTTTGTTATTTTATTAAAAACCCAAACTTTTAACTGATTTTTTAGAAAATTTCTGGGACTATCATATTAAAAATGTTCTACCATGTAAAAAAAAAATTGTTTATAAATGACGAAGACATGCGCAAAAATACATAAAATCAATTTTGTTATTTTGAATTTAAAGAAAAACTACTGAACCAATTTTCCTGAAAATTTAACGGGATCATTCCGAAAGAATATTTTTTTAAAATCGGTTCATAAAGAGCGGAAATATGCGCGAACATACATTATTAAAAACATATAAACATTCCAATTGAGAACCTTGTCGGTTAAAAAAAGAAACGCTTATTTTTCTACACAAAACAATTCTGTAGGCCACACAAATGATTGTTCCGTGTGGGAATCGAACCCACGACCTGCAACGCCGAAGCCGGGCTCAGCCACTGCGCCAACCGGTCACCGCGGTTATTTATCACATTTGAAATGTGTTTACGTTAATTTTAACAATGTTGTGTCCAAACTTCGCTATAATAGAGGTTTCCTATGCGCGTGAACATCTGCTTCTGCACCTGCAACCAGTTTCGCAGTGTCGTAACTAAAGGTGCGGTCAAACTATCGGCGATATGCATAATCTGTGGTTACCATAGACCATGCTTTAGAAATCGGAGTTTTTATAGACAAATGTTTTTTTTTTAAATAAATGCATACGCTTCAGGTCACCAGTTGTAACATTATTAATTAGTTATGAAGGAGAAATAATGCACTCAAATATCATCCAAAAGATTTTTAACTATTATAACGAACCAATAATAAACACACACACATCCTATACCTTATATCTTGTAAGGTAGAGCACAACATCTTTTCACAGCTTTTGCTGAACTACGGCCGCACTCGCCCGGGGCAGTACCACCGGCCTTTATAAAGTCGGCATAAAACAAGTATGCATGACTTGGGATTGCCGTATGGCCATGTCTACCCTTTTCTTTTCCCACTCCTTTCCCCTCTCAATCCTTAATTTCGACCTTATCCTGTCCAATATGCCTATTCTATCCAATTACATCGCACTCGCGAGTCTCCGGATGTTGCGTGTCTATGGGCGACGGGATCACTTACAGGTGAACCGACTGCTCGTTCGTCTTCCTTTCCATAAAAAAAAGATCTTGAAGGTGGTCGTTTGAAGGTAATATTTACTATATGTAAAATAAGGTACTTATAGCACAAACAAACTAACACACAGACAGTTTTCCTAATTAATGTCGTTGCGGTCTTCATTGGTAGACTTTAGTTGACTACTTTTTCAAACAAAGCGACAAGGAAACTATAGTAAAAAAAGATTAAACAAATCGTCCCAATCACAATAGTTTACAGCTAAGATAAGGCTTTAACAAAAACCTTCGTCAGACACACACTAATGTGTTTGTACATTCACACACACATTACCTGAATGTGTGCGCGAAACTCAGACACACAACCGATCATTACCGTCTCATGTGCGAACGTCGGAGGTCATAAATAACGATTTTAACTACCTTTTAAACACAATATTTGAACAAACCAGACCGTGCAATCATCTCGCAGGGAAAATGACACTTGGGAACGCGGCATTATCTGACTAAGCGATTTTAAACTCTTTACCATACGTTATAGAGTTAATAATACTTTAGATGATGAATAAAATTATTTTACAACAAAACCCGAGATTTACAGCGCCTAAATACAGGTGCGTCGACGACTTTTAATGCGTATTTTAAACGCTCAGTTCGATACAATGTAATGTAGTGAAGATATAAATTCAAAGCAATAAATGGGCAGTTTACTTGGAAATATGCGTAAATGGGGAATAAGAGAAAGCATCGACTAATACTCGTAGTATGTTTGACCGCTAAACTCAGTTATGCTTAAGGCCGCGTTCTCCTAGAAATGTGATTTTGTGAACGGTTTTATTTTGTAATACAACACTACACGAATGTTAAAAATAACCACTTATATTTGAGACCTTTTCTTAGCTCCGTTAGAAGTCCGTTACACAATTGGCTAAACTTTATCCGATAGGAAAAAATCCAAACATTTCTCTATTCGTCGTATAAAAACCAATTTTAATTAAATTGTACTCAATTTAACGGATAGAAAATGAAACTAAAATAAGCGTCTGTGATGTCGTGAGCGATGTCGGTAATAATATTGTCAATATTATACAACACGATTGTTTTTTTTTTCAAAATCAAAGATTTTTTTACGAGAAAATTCGCTCCCGCTCCGTTCCGACCGCACCGCAGCATTGTGATCTCTGTCCTTGTCATTGCGGAGCGTTTTAGAACGGTTGTTTCTATCGCACACTGATTGGCAGATGCTTATGTTATGAAACTCTTCATATAATCATTTTCATAGACACACGCAAATCCGGAGAGTCGCGAGTGCGTTGTCAACCTGGGAAGTAGGATATAATAGGTTTATTGAGTAGGATGGGTCGGAACTAAGGATTTGAAGGAAAATGGAGTGGGAAAAGAGAAGGGTAGACATGGCCATCCGGCATCCCCAAAAGTTATGCATACTTTATTTTATGCCAACTTTATGAAGGGCGGTGGTACTTCCCCGGACGAGCGTGGCCGTAGAAGTGCAGCAAAAGCTGTGCAAAGATGTTATGCTATACCACCTTCAAAAAAATTTAGAACTTATACTTTATTTGTAAGAAACTGTGAAAATATTTGCTATATAATTTTTATCTTGATGCATGACAATTTTTAGTACCACTTTTGGGGATTGTCTTTTTCAACAGTATATTATATGCGAAATAATATGCGAAAAATCACCATGACCATAACGTGATCACGAAAATAATGGGATGTCACACCCTGGTGTTAACAAGGAATGAACCAATCCCCAGGGAAGAGTTTGGGAGTATGGATGATGAATGCGCCGCGCAACCCTTGCAAATAGTCCCGTGGGAGCACTGCCTTAATAGCGGGGGATGATTTGGTGTTACGTATATACATCGACGAAAGAAACGTACATTTTTGACTAACTTCACAAAGGAGTAAGTTATATTATCGACTATATGTATCTTTAGTATGTATGTTTGCGAATTCTAAGTAAATTATGAACCGATTTTTTTTTCGGAATGGTTTTATAAAACTTTTTGTAAATATGTGTTGAAAATAAAACATGTTTTAAATGACAAAACCGCTGACTATGTATAGTCATCATCATCATGATCACCTCAGCCACCTTTTGACATTCACTGCTGGATATAGGCCTCTACTAAGGCGCGCCACTTAAAACGATCCTCAGCTATTCTCATCCAGCTTGTGCCTGCCACTCTTCGCACATCGTCGCTCCATCTAGTAGCAGGGCGTCCTACACTTCGCTTGCCAAGACGTGGTCTCCATTCCAGAACTGTACTGCCCCATCTTCCATCAGTTCTGCTACTAATGTGACCAGCCCATTGCCACTTCAGCTTGCTAGCCTTAAGAGCTATGTCGGTAACTTTGGTTCTTTGGTGAATGACTTCGTTTCAGATTTTGTCCTTGAAAGAAATAGCATAGCTCTTTCCATAGAATGCTGAGCGACCATTAATTTGTGGACCAGTCGCATGGTCAGCGTCCACGTCTCAGCTCCGTATGTCATTACAGGTAGGACGCATTGCTCGAAAACCCTGGTCTGCAGGCATTGGCATTGAGGTATGGGCGACGTAGATACTCGACGAAGCTTCCGAAACGCTGACCAACCCTGTTGGATCCTCCTATCAATTTCCATATCGAAGTTATCTCTGCCAAGTCGCAGAAGTTGTCCAAGGTAGATGTATTCTTGAACTACTTCGAGTGGAGTCCCATTGACGGTTACTGTTCTAGGTGTATGTGTGTTACTGAACATAACTTTAGTTTGGTCGAGGTTCATTTGAAGGTCAACTCTTTTGGAGGAAGCAAATAGGTCATCCAGCATGTCTTGAAGCTCTTCCACCAACTTTTCCAATACGTGTCAGATTTCATTAATATTTTTGGATTAAATATCGCAATAATTTACAATTCAACTTCTTCAGTTCCATCTGAGCCAAAAAATTGAGCGATTGTAACACAATATTTTAGCAGCACTTACTTTACACAATTATTTTTGTTGACAAAGTATATTATAAGACAAGACATAGAAATATATAAGTAAAATTTTGACGATTTCCTATCTCATATTACATTTGAATATTTTTGTGGGAATTCTTTCCCCATTTAATCTAGCAACCCTAAGAATTATGCGTCATATATTTACGTACGATACATTTTAAAACAAGAAAATAATATAAATGAGAACAATTAATAACATTTACCAGTGAAACGATATTCCGTATACTTTTTTAAGGATTTCGAAACGGTTATGGCAAGAATTTTTAATACAAGTCACCATTATTTTGGAAAACAACGAGACAACTAAGTGACGTGTTGCCGTTCAAAGTTTTGTTTCGTACTGATTGAAGATTCTATTTACCGACTTAAAGTCTATTCACCGCACTGGCATCAATATTTTGCCATTACGCTCTATCTGTATTATTCTCTAATCTGAGGAGTAAACGTAACGTAACTTAAATTCCCGGTTTATAAATTAAATCTATGATGGGCAAAGTCGTAAAAAATTATAAAAGTAATTACTATATGATTTTAATCTTGATGCATGAGCCTTTTTGGTACTGCGTTTGGGTATTTCCTTTGCTGTTAAGCTCAGCTATCTCAACGTTTTTTCCGTTTGTTATGATACGATCCTTGAGACGTAGGTAGGTAGTAAAATTATTTTCAAAAATAACTAAGTTGTGAGATTCCGAATTTGGACCAAGCCAGTTTAATTATTTATGTTACCTTTTGCCTTAACCGTAGCTGTTCTCCACGGTTTAATTTTTCCTTTTATGTCTGCCTCGCTTTATACTTTATGACTAAGGGCCGTAGCGCGACAATGCTTAATGGTTCCAATCTTTTCTTAACTCTATTTGGCATTTTTGAATACAAGCGCGTTTTAAAAACAATGTAACAAAAAACTATTCAATTTAGTTATATTAGGATAGATATATAGAAAGCACTTATAGGGCTTTCTATATATCTATACTCATATACCTAAATTGAATATAAGGATATAAGGCTAGAGAGACCCTTAGCCTCAGAGTAAATAATACGTACAGAGAGACAATTCTCTAACAACGTATAAAATTAATAAGTATTCTGCTAGGGTTATCACAAAATGTTTAGATATATTAAGCGAAACATCTATTAAATAGTTTTATTATTCCATATGATAAAATAACTTTTCAACTACTTAAACTTAAATCTCTCAATAAATTATTGAGAGATTTAAGTATAAGTATAATTTAAGTTTAAGTATAAGAAAAAATTCTAGCATACGTTTTTTTACATAATTTTTCAGGAAACATCAATAGCGATTATCTCGTTGGCAATGTTGACAATATTTATTTCAGAGAATGATCCAATAAAATTTTCAGGAAAATCAGTTCGGTAGTTTTTTTTTAATCTAGATAACAAAATTGTTTTCGTGTGTTTTTGGGCGTATCGTTGCCATTTATGAACTAATTTCAAAAATTATATTTTTATCTGATAGAATCTCAGATTAGAGAATAATCCAGATGGAGCGTTATCAAACAAAATTGTCAAATTGAGTGATGCTTACTTTTAGACATGTGTGTTTCGACAACTTGTAAAAACGCATACTCCAATGTGTGTGTAAAAATTGCCAGAGTAGGAAAAAATCCCCATTAATTTAAAAAAATTATACTGAATAATGTCTATGTAATCCAGAAAAAAATAAAAAAATGTATTTTAAAAATTTTGGGAGTTAATATATTTATCCATAAATAACCTCGACAGTCATAAAATATAATTTCTACATATTCTATAAGATCTAAAACTAAATTTAAGTATCTCATAAAAAATTATGTTTGTGAAAAACATTCATGAACTCGGACCAAACAATTATTTTTTTTTTTAAAAAATTTACTGCCCTATAAATAGTTATTGATAAATTATAAAAATAAACCGACGAAGAAAACTTTTAACGAACTAGTTAGCACAATGATTTCGGTTGACAAATAGAGGTTATGAAAATATTTATATCTTACTTTAATGTTAATAAAACGGAGCGCTAATAAAATTTAAGAATTTCTTTATCAGAAAATTAATAACAAATTTTACTGCCTAGCAAAATAATCAATTCTAAGAGCCTCTTAAATGACAAAAAACAATTAAATACTTAAAAAAATAATTTAAAAAATTTATTTTTTTACATTTTTATATCTATAAATATAAAAGTGAATAAAAATTAAAAACAGAAGATAAAACAAGTCCAATACGTGTCAGATTTCATTAATATTTTTTGGAATAAATATAGCAATAATTTACAATTCAATTTCTTCGGTTCTATCTGAGCCAAAAACTTTGAATCATTGTAACTCAATATTTTTGCAGCACTTACTTTACATAATTTTTTTTGTTGATCTCATATTGTATCTCATATTACATTTGAATATTTTTGTGGGAATTTTGTCCTCATTTAATCTAGCAACCCTAAGTATTTTGTGTCATATATTTAGGTACGATACATATTAAAATAAGAAAATAATATAAAACAGTACAATTAATAACATATACCGGTGAAAAGTTATTCCGTCTAATTTTTTAAGTATTTCGGAACGGTTTTTGCAAAAACTAATAACACAAGTCGGCATAATTTCAGGAAACAACGTTACAAATAAGTGACGTATTGGCCGATCAAAGTTTTGTTTCGTACTGATTGGAGATTCTATTTACCGCACTGGCATCAATATTTTGTTATTGCTCTCTATCTGTATTATTTTCTAATCTGAGCATAGAACATTCTTCGTAGATAGTTCCACAAAATTTTCAAAAAATCAGTTTATTAGTTTGTTTTTTAAATAAAAATTTAACAAAATTTCGGAATTTTCAAACACAGAACAATAAATAACCATTATTAATAATAAAATACCACTATTTACGTTAAATTATTCAAAGTTGCAACTAACAAAATAAAAAAAAAACGTGCGTAGTGTGGCCGTTGATTTTTTCAACACAGTGAACAAGCTGCGCCCGCGTAAACTGTTTAAACTGGTTGTTTCTTTTAATAGTTTTATGTTGTAGTTTCTAAGTCGGGTTAGAGCTATGGTGGCTGATCACCTGATTGCATGGAAATAAAATTCGGTCCTGCGCTGATTCCTCGTCAGTCGTCACTTGTGCACTGTAATATCTCCTGGGCAGGTGGCTGATCTCTGAGTAGATTGACCACCATCGCCATTCACAAATCAATCATCAGCTTGAAAAGATATTGAGAGTCATTTCAATTCAATATATTCTCAAATGTTTATTTGTAGTCAATTAAAAATGTATTCTTAGATCAACAATCTCGGTTACATTATTGATAAAAAAAGTGTTCAACCATCAAAATTACGAAACGGATAATCATGCAGCTCTCCAGGACAGTGGCTAATTATCCCTTAGGCAAAGTCATGTGTCTACGAGCGCACAGACAATATTTTTCGATGAAAAGACCAACTAAAGAAGTTTTTGTAAAGAGGAAGGGCGAGCTACAGCTATTTCAAGAAACTATAGCTTTTGATGGATATAGTATCCATACAGCACGTGATAAATTTCAGCAAGAGTCAGTGCAATATTATTTCACAAATGAGTTGTATTACAAAGATAGTAAAATGAAAATATTCCGTGACGGATCAAAAATCCGAGAAGGATAAAATAGAATTTTTTTTGATTGGTTTCCAGATTATGTAAAATAGTCTGGACAATTGACCTTGTTTTGTCTGATCATTTGCAAACGTCCTTCAAAAGCAAACGAACCTTACTTAACTTACCGATATACAATAACATAGCTGCAAAAAAACCATAAAAAAAATAAATATTATCAAAGGCAGTTAGTTAATTTTTCATTTCTACCTTGGCCAGGGCCATCTTAGGATATGCGGAAGGCCTGGGAGCACATGGGAAATTGGCTCTTTGGAAATAAAAGCCAGTGAATCATAATATTTTAACCGACTCAAAATAAGAGCTAAGTCTTAATTTGGATGTTTTATTTATTGTTTTTTGAGCGATTTTAATTTTTTTTTTCAAGAAAGGATACATTGAATTTTGGTAAATTTATGTGAAAGTAATCTTGCTTCGCTGTAATTAATATGAGGTTTTATTTATTGCAAACAAAAATATACACATCTAATTAATATGATAATGACTTGTTTCGGAATTTCCTTTGAGCAAAATCTAGAAATATATAAACAAAGTATTTTTTTTTTTAGAAAATCGCTAATTATGCGACGATTGACTTTATTATTAAAATATAATTAGTTAATCTTTCTTGAACCATCGTTGTCTTCAATTTATTCGTTAATCTCTATAAATGTTAAAATGAGCGCTTTCCGTTACAATCGGTTCCCATTAAGCAAAGGAATTTTCTATTTAATACTTCAACATTAGCAAAGTTTCTTCTAATCTGACAATAAGGTAAGTCAGACATGTTTAGTTATATTCGAGTATACACTGTCAATTCGGTTTTAGGCTCATTTGCATTTACATGTGCGTGACAAAATTTCGTGAATTCTTCAGAGTTTTTAGTCAGCTCTCCAGAATGTATCGTTCCAAACTGCCAAAGTAAACTAAAACGTTTATCAATTTCTTCGCATGTTTTAGAACGATTTTGTAAATGTGTCTACACAAAACACGCAGTGCAACAGTTATGGCAAGAAACGTATTTTTATCAAGCTTTTCATTGCCATTTAACTGTAAAGCATCTATTGATTTTTGTGATGCTTATGCTGCAAATTCTTTTTCTTGCATACTTGTCTCTTCTGATTCATAATAAACTTTTCCTTGCACCCCAGCTTCCCTAGCACCATTCATAGTGCTTCAAGTGGCACACTGTCGGAAGCTTTTTTCAGATCGACAAAGCACAGATACAAATGGCGACCTGTTCTCTGCTTTTCTCCGGTATCTGACGCACGGAAAATATGGCTTCACAGGTGCCACGGTTAGGTCGGAAGCCTAACTGGGTTTCGGGCAGAATTTATTCAGACAAATCCTTCAGGCGATTCACAAGTACTCTGGCGAAGACCTTTCCAGG
>JAOCPS010673070.1:0-10702 GCA_025505425.1 Graphium colonna | reverse complement strand
GATGGATTAGTTGTCAGATTATTTGAAGGCACTGACATCCTATAACGACTGCCAAAGATGTTCTTGGCAACCGGGACAGACTTTTTACATGCCTATCCGACGCATGGATCATCTTTCTTTTCAGGCAATTGGGTGATCAGCCCGCATTGCCCTAACCCAACCAAGAATCAACCGCGGGGTTCGAACCCGCGACCTCCGGTTTGTAAAGCAAGCGCCCATGCCACTAGGCTACGGAGGCGGTCATTTTTCCTGAAACATATTCTTTACTATTTATTTCTTATCTTAGTGAAAGTTATCATGACAATACCATAATCACGGAGCAAAAATTTAAACATATTTTCAATTCCGCTGTATTTATTGCCAGTTTTCATAAGAACTTGATTGCTGGCGCAGCACTAAACATACCGTATCAAAATATTTATAAAACGCTGCATACTGAGGAGACACATTAAACATCGATACACGGCATAGTGGCCGTATCGATATCCGAATATAGTAGCGCGTCCCTATCTTTCAGCGGAGCGAGGTCGTTTCCGTGAAGCCGGGAATGCGATCATTCCGAATGCTCGGCAAGTCAGCTCTCGTAGCAAGCGTGACTTTTTCCTGGACGAATGAAAGTGACTTTAGCTATGTGTACGGCCCCTGCGATACGCCTACGCGGCTAACGCCCGCTTTATTGCCCGTACGTTCGCCCTTGTTTCGTTTGCGGGCCAATATATGCGCGATGCGTATTTTATTGCGAACGGCTTGAATTAGACCGTCTAGATTCTATTTTTTCTTTTTTTTTATGGAAAGGAAGGCAAATGAGCAGACGGTTCAACTGATGGAAATTGATCGCGTCGGCCATGGACACACGCAAAATCCGGAGAGTTTCGAGTGCGTTGTCTACCTGGAAAATTGGATACCATAGGTCTATTGGATAGGATGGGGTCGAGATTAGGGATTTGGAGGAGAAAGGAATGGGAAAAGAAAAAGGTACACATGGCCATCCAGCATCCCCAAAAGTCATGCATACTTTATTTTATGCTGACTTCATAAAGGGCGGCGGTACTGGACGATCGTGGCCATAAAAGTGCAGTAAAAGCTGTGAAAAGGTGTTATACTCTACCACCTTAGTGATTCTCTCTAAATCTGAGCAAGAAAATTGTTTCTTCACATACACATAAGTTTTCTTAGAAAGTAAGTTAACACGTTGACAGACATTTACGTCTATAGCCGTCAAAGTGATATTCACTATGTGGCATGACGGCAATAACCGTCCAAAACGAAACAGTCACAAAAAAACACTCTTAATATTTTAAAAATTGCAAAAAGAAAAAGTGTTAATTTTTAAACTATACTTGTGCCTAATGTCCCTCAATGTGTTAATAGGGTACAATTGAATAGTATTGAATTTTAAAACCACGCTAGTATTTAAACTTGGAAGTTTTTAGTTCTTAAATCAATTTCTAGATGCTAAATATCTCGAACACCTAACCCATAATATACAGGATGTTACAATGAGGTAAGCGGTTAGCGGTTAATTCCATTCACAGAAATAAACATCTTTTACAAGAAAACATAAGTGATATCTTATTAAAATTTTTGACCTCTCCGTACCGAAATGATCGATGGCGCCACTGTCTATGTAAAACGAAAACCTTGAAATTGTACTATACCTTTTTGACTTTTTGTAATTTTTCCAATTTCCCAAGTTGGCAACGCAATCGCAACTCTCCGGATGTTGTGTGTGCGTATCGCTTCGGTTCGCTTAATTTTGGTGAATCGTCTGCCCGTTTGTTTTATGACATTTTTTATTAAGCCTCTACTTTCACTTTACAGATGCTGTTGTTTTTTTTATTAAATAAGATGTTAGACAAACTAATGGTCATACGTCAATTGAGACTTTGCTCTGACTTGCTCAAAATTGTTTATTGGTTTGAAAAACGTACATCGTTGAGATTCCCACATGGTTCTAGAAAATATGTTGCCCCGCTATGGTCTATGGGAATAGTCATATTCCCTAAATGATTGTTTATAAAAAGAAAACATAAGCGATATCTTATTAAAATTTTTGACCTCTCCGTACCGAAAATATCGATGGCGCCACTGTCTATGTAAAACGAAAACCTCGAAGTTGTACTACACCTTTTTGACTTTTTGTAGCGCTCCTCTTTTGGACCATTATTATTTTTATATAAAAAAGACATACCAAAGTAAAATTTCCCTATTGTGAATAAAAACCATCCGGGTACCTAATTAAATTGACGAATTAAATTTCATTAAAATCGGCACAGCCGGTTAGGAGGTTCAATGAACATTAATAGCTATAAGTTGTTATTGCACATGCCATTATTATATTAATTAGATATCCCTTATTATTATCCTAATTAAATGATATAAAAATTCGAAGTGTTTCTATATGTTGTTTGCAACGCGTTCACACCTTAATTGCTTGACGAATAATCATGAAATCAAGCACGCACGTTGCAACCCCGTGAGTTTTATAAAAAAAAACAAGTGGTCTTACTTTCAGAATTAAGTGCTATTCCCGAGGGATAGCAAATATTCTTTTCCTTTTCAGCAATTATTTTGGTCAATTAATAAAGACTTACAAAATTTTCGTTAACGCTCCGGGAAACAGCTTGTTTTTTTATGTTTTTTTAAGACTTACTTTGTTTTGGAATAAATATTTATAAATTTATTTTAACAGAGTTTGCTATTGTTTTATATAAAATCTAATAGTCTTATGTACTTGTGGCGCTTCTTCATCCCCCGATGCTTGCAATAGCTCCGATGTTTTTTTTATTAAATTAATTATAAAACTTACATAAGTTCACTACGTTAATAGTGATAATCTGGAGAAGGGTCAAGTGAGGGACATGCATAACCGGATTGCGTGAAGCGGTTTCAGCACAAATTAATTATCCGTGCTATTTATACAAAGTATTTTTAGAAAACATTACACAGCATTAGAAATGATACAATATTATTCACAATAGGGAAATTTTACTTTGGTATATCATTTAAAAAAAAAATGAATAATGGCCCAATAGAGAGTGTTACAAAAAGTCAAAAAGGTGTAGTACAACTTCAAGGTTTTCGTTTTACATAGCCAGTGACGCCATCGACCTTTACGGTACGGAGAGGTCAAAAAATTTAATAAGATATCGCTTATGTTTTCTTTTTATAAACAATCATCTAGGGCATATGACTATTCCCATAGACCATAGCGCGGCAATATATTTTCTAGAACCCTCTGGGAGTCTCTACGATGTACGCTTTTCAAACAAATAAACAATTTTGAGCAAGTTAGAGCAAAGTCTCGATTGACGTATGACCATTTGATTGTCTAATATCTTATTTAATAAAAAAACAACAGCATCTGTAAAGTGGAAGTAGAGGCTTAATAGAAAAATGTCATAAAACAAACGGGCAGACGATTCACCTGATTTTAAGTGATACGAAGCGATAGACACACACAACATCCGGTGAGTTGCGATTGCATTGTCAACTTGGGAAATTGGATAAAATAGTTTTATTGGATAGAATGGGGTTGGGATTAAGGACGTAGAGGGGGAAACTAGTGGGAAAACAAAAGGTTAATAATGACCATCCGGCAACCTTAAAAGTCATGCATACATTATTTATGCCGACTTTGAAAGGGGTGGTGGTACATCCCTGGTCGAGCGTGGCCGTAAATGTGCAGCAAATGCTGTGAATAGATGTTATGCTCTACCACCACTAATAAAAATTTAACAATGATTTGGATTGGGAAGGCTTATATATATCTTATAATGAATTTGGAAACAGTACTAATAATTTTAGTTTCAGATACCTAAGTACTAGGCATGGGCCATTTCAGTTATTTTTCACTTGCTATTCGTTGTATAACGTTCTCATTGTACGCAACGATAACGTTATATAACCGATAGCAAGTGAAAAAACGGTGAAACGGCCCATGCCTACTAAGTACTGAATCTTGAGTAGTTGTAACTTATGGTATGCAATACTATGCCATCTTTTGCCGTAAGAAAATCATATGAATACTTAACATCGTAGAATAAAACCGTTAAGTTTAATTTTACATTGACGTTAAAATAAGGCTTTATCTAGAATTATTTTAAATTAAAAAAATATTTTTATAAACAAGGTTATATAGACACATTGCTATTTAAGGTAACTCACACGAACCCGAACTCGTTTTGCGTCGGTTTGCGTCGTTCAATTGAGAGTTCGTGTGGTCACCTTCCAGCTCCAGCATTAGGTCGGTTCCATATCATCATAATATTGCATCGTCACACGATATACATACGCTTGCAAAATTTCAGCTCAATCGGAAACCAAGAAGTTGGTCAAATTTAACTTGCAAGATTACAGATGCACAGTAAATAATAGCTTGTAAAAAAGATTCGTTATATCCCTTAATAAATAATAAATGCTCAAACATAATAATGATACATACAGACAGATATAAATGTCCCCTTTTTAATTTACATTTTCTGAGTCAAGATGTATGTATTTTAGTGTTGTTGCGAGACGAAAATACCTTATGGCATTTCTTCTATTGTTCAGCCGCGTTCAGTGTCGGATATATCTGAAAAATATTTTCGTTACGAGAACATTCTCGGCCATGGAGCGCAAACGGTGAGGTTATAATCGAACGTCGACTGAGTTTTAGTAATGCAAACTCCTTCGTGTATACCTCGTAGTTTCCTAAATGTCGCACCTCGATATACCTTAGGGTGCATTTAGACCAAACGAACAAAGAGCTAGAACATTCTTTCTTGATCTTTTAGTGTAAACGAAAGGCACGTTTAAATCAAACGAACATAGAGCTAGAGCTAGAACAAGTGCATTCATATAGATGTTTAGATCAGTCGAACGAATGCTCATTGCTCTTTCATGTTAATTCTGTGGTCGTTTTGTTGAACTCTGACAGAAATATAACTTCGAATGCTGCATTCATTATTTTATTTCAAACACTGAAAAAGGAAAGAAATGACACTTCAGTATATTTGCTATTTCATCCCAAGCATCTTGTTCCCGAGTTGTATTTTTTGTTATTTTCGAAATTATGATTTCGGCATACTCCTATCATTAATACAAAATTCTCTTGATACCATTCTATATCGCTAGAACACTAGAACTCTTTGAAGAGACCGCTCCGAAAAGCGAACTAGTCGGAACTCGCAAGAACGCTGTATGGAATTGTTCCTGCGCTCTAGCACCGTTTACATCAAACGAGCGAGCATTCTTAGAATATTTCATAGAATCGTTGCAAACACGTATACTACAGCGAAGGAATGCTCTACATCTGATTACCTAAAGAATTTGATAGAATGGGGATAGAATGAGCATTCGCTCGTTTAGTCTAAATTTACCCTAACAAGAAATCACTTAACAAAAAGGTTTATATCTTAAATAATTGTAAGGTATCAAACAAATGGTAGTGTCTAAAGAAGTTTTCTATTAAATTATTGTATTTCTATTAAGGGTATTTGTAAAAAAATATTGGCTTTCTGAACTTTTTATCTATGTAAACTTTAAATAAGCATATTTCGTACTCTTCGATTTGATAAATTTTCGCGAAAATGGGTGCAAAGTTTATTTTTTCACATATAAAGTAATATCATGATGACATTTATTATTAAAATGTTTATTTTTTTTTTAAATTTGTTAAAGTTTTGAATAATTGAATGTTTATATTATTCAAACTTTGTTCAGTAAAGACAATGATGTGTTCATTCGCGTATGGAAAAATTCCGTTAAGTGATTCAGTTGGTTGACATATTGTAAAAAATATTCTTTGTGATACGCACAGATTAAAATAAAATGTTATTTTTTATGTACGCACACATTAAAAGATATTATTTACATTTGCTGCAGTAAATAACATTAAAGTATCGATGTACAGTCATTATTATTTTTGTTATTACAGTACCTAAAAAGATTTAATTCCCTTCAGTCCGATGTTAAAAGAAGAATTAAATGCTTACTAATAATAATCCGAGTGTAAAGTAAGTACATTATTGTTCATTGTCAAGACGAAAGAAAAGACAAAAAAGAAAAATTTTTGAACGATTTCCGATTGATGTCGATTTTCCTTATAAGTTATAACTTAGTTATATACGCTAAACGTATGCTCGTTTGAACTACCGGTAAGTCCTGCAACTATTCTGTAGGGCTTATTTCTCTTCATTAGCTAATAATTGTCTTTGATATCTGCGTATTTGCGTAGTACTGTTGTTAACGCACGCATGTTCACATGCGTGACTATAAGTGTTGAGATTTCATCTCGAGGAAGATTAACTTTCGTCGAGTTAGCGTTCCCATAGACTCTATACAGGACATTGGTTTTTATCAAACGGTGTTTCATAATTCCGATTATGATCCCGTCTGCATTTACACTATCAATTATACGACAAATTGTCTGTATACATTTTTATATGCATACATTATTAATTTTAATACAAAAGAAGACAAATTTTTTACGATTACTGGCATATATAGTGTATTTACTTATACAACATTGGCTAATATGTTTAGGTAATGGGTACAAAACTTTTGTAAGAAGTTGTATATAAGTTTTTACATTTGGATTTATGATATAGATATAGTCGTCTCTGTGGTCTGCGATTCAGGAGATGTTATAGTGCATAAAGCGTAGATATGGGCGCGCCCTTTTCTTTCTTTTTTTTTCGTAGCTCAAAGAGACTAATATCCAAAACTACTGGAGGCAAATCAGGTACAGGATCCACTTCTATGTCCATCCTACATATCTTAATTTATTAATAATATTTTGTATATCCAAATACGAAGCAGTGACAAAGAGTTATTGAGTCCCGTTATAAAGTCGGCATAAAATAAAGTATGCATGACTTTTGGGGATGCCGGATGGCCATGTCTACCTTTTTCTTTTCCTATGCCTATCGCCTCCAGATCCTTAATCCCGGCCCCATCCTATCCAATATACCTATTCTATCCAAACTCCCAGGTTAACAATTCATTCGCAACTCTCTGGATGTTGCGTTTGTCTATGGGCGATGGAATTGCTTACCATTAGGTGAACCGTCTGCGCGTTTGTCTTCCTTTCCATAAAAAAAAAATATCTAATACGATGACACCTGTGCAGTTATCATTTAATAACTATACCCTTTGCACGTTGTCCTGTTTACAAATATTACATACCTACTTAATTATCCTCTCTAGTAGGTACTATATGCTGAAAAATATTGTTAAGGAAATTAGTGTTATATTGACATTTATAGATATAAACCTTCATGTACCAAGAAATCTATACCAATATCATAAAGCTAAAGAGTTTGTTTGTATATTTGTTTAAACGCGCTAATCTCAGGAACTACTGGTCCAAATTGAAATTTTTATTTAGAGTTTTATAGCCCATTTACCCTCAAAGACTATCGGCCCCATAACCAAAAGCATCGCGCTATAACCAAAAGATGCGGAGCATTAATTAAATATGTTGCAAAAACGGGAAGATTTACGCAGTGTAAAGCACAGGGAGCAACTAGTATGGATACCATTCTATCAGGTTCAATTCGTCCTTAAGGTTTGTATAGCAAGGGCCTGTATTATTGTAAAAACCTGCAAAAAAAATACATTATCTTTTTCAGCAATGCAGACTAAGAAGTCTCCTCGTCAGTTTAAATCAATTTTTATTTCTAGTTTAGATTCACTAAAACTCTCTATCGTTTCAACAACTGCTTCGAAAAAGAAATATAGTCAATACTACAATTTTCCAAAGGGAATTCTTAAAACTAACGCACTTTAAATACTTTCGGACAAATACTCGAGATCTTTCCATCGAGTTTATTAAGTAGTCAAGCGATTCAATGAAAGTGACTCCTTGAATCGATGGCACTAAAGCGTTCGTGAGTACTGCGTTAAGGCGCAACTAGGTCGATCGAACAGTAATAGAAGTGTCATTTGTGATACTGCAAAGCAAACAGAAGTAGCTAGTAACATAGATATTGAATATCTTCGTTTTTAACACTGAAATATAATTGGAGACAAAAATATTTTGTATAAAATTATAAGTACAAAGATGAAAAAGCTGAAGAGTATGTTTTGTTAAACGCACTGATCTCAGTAACTTCTGATTCAAATTGAAAAAATCTTTTAGTGTTGAATAGCCCGTTTATAAATTAATTCCTTGTGACCGGATTTCGGCCACGGTGGCCAATATAATCTGAGATTAGAACAAACACAAGTGTACTCTGTTCCTTCTTCTCATAGCCCGATGAGCCGGATATCCGACACGACCGGAGAGAGATCAGGCGCATGACCGACTTTTTACATGCCCATCCGACGTATCCATTTCTTTTCAGCTAATCGGGTGATCCGTAACTAAAAATATTTATTAATAAATTATAACAATTAAAATCAATATTAGTCATCATTCGAGGATTTATTAAAATTTGTTACTTATTCTTTATTGATCCAAATTTTGACATAATTTATATATATACCATAATTAATACTTTATTTAAATCAAAGTCATGATAATCGCATTTAATAAGGATAAAAAGTCAACAGTTCTAAAACGGGTTCAATTTTGCATTATCATCAAAGGCGGATCTTCGTAGCGTTTCCGCTGCCATTTGCAATGTCGTTTATTTTATCAGCAAAAGTACATCAGTTAAGATATAATTGTAGAGGGTACTGTAACAAATTACACTGATTTTTTTTTTTGTAAAGTAACGTTGAATAAATAAATTAATTGGCATTAGTAGTAATTTTTTAAATACAATCAAAAAGCTAAAATAAAAGGTTGGATTAAAAAAACTAACAAAATATAGGGTATAATAATAAAGGAATGGAATAAGTATATTTATGATTTTTCAAATCTTTACTAATGGTATTGATAGTTTATCCATTAAACTTATATGGCAGGCTGGTTTGACGGATGTGATTTTTTTTTTAATTTGTTTTCATATCTATTATATATGTTACTCCAGGTAATAAATAACCTATATGTCAAATTACATCATACGAGTTTTATCTTCCTTGAAGTGAATAAAAAAATGAGTCGTCACGTGATGGCTTCATGCTACAACTGGCACATGTGAAAAATTTAAATCATCTTGTACAATAAAATAAAAAAAATAACTGTTCATAAAATTAATTATTAAATATAATAGCGTCGCCACGTCTTATACACTATTACGTATAGTAAATACATTCCATCATATCACGTAGCAACGCGTCGCCACGGCCTGTATCGCCACGCCAACAATCACGGTTACCCTAGCCTATAGATGTTTCCCATCAAAAGTAATATTTACTAAAAAATATTGACTAACTTATTTTTCTTTGATGCTGGTAACAGGCTTTGTTTTCTTTTAGTTAATGATTTAGTTTGATAAACTGCAAATAATAAATTAAATATAAGATACTTTAATAATTACTAAAACCCATTTTTTAAGTAAATATAATATTTTGAAATAAATAATAAAAAAATAAAATTGTACGACAATTCAAAAACAATTTATGAAAACAACTCCAATATTGAAATGGATTACCATTTATCTTAATACAATGTTACGCTTTATTTAAATCCAAGTGCCCGCGCTCAGTCCAAATAAAATTTTAATCAATTTGTATTTCACGAAAACTAAAAACCAATCTGAAATCTAGTAAGCGCAGTTATGAAAGTACTTAGTAAGATGAAATAAATAACGGTTGTTATTCTACTCAACCTATGTTTTATTGTATTTATGAATCCGATATTTTTATTATTAAAACATAATTATTATCATCATCAATAGCCATTTTGAATCCACTGGTAGACATAGGTCTGTCATCGCTTTTGTCATTTTACTTTATCTTGAGCTGATCTTTTAATTATTATAAATGATACAAATTTAAATTCAGTGAAGCTCAGACAGATTTTCCATTCGCAATTTTACCATAACCTCAATATAAATCTAACATGATTCAAAATATAAGGACAAAATCCAACATGGCGGGGTCATGCGTCTGACGTATCGTAATAAAGATTATTCCCGGTCCTTAAATGTCGTTAAAATTCACTCACCGGTACGTCTGCGTAGGGAAGATTCTAAATGCGTAACAATAATTGCGACTGAATTTGCAAAACGTTTGGAGTTTTACAATTACGTTTTCAATTACAGTATCTTTCCAGTAAGCCCAGTTTTCTGTTCTCGCATGTTTGGTTTCGTTGTGAAAAGCTTTTTCGTGCGTTACGGTGATTCACGGTAAGCGTATGCAAATTTGGTAAACATACAACAGACTTATATTAAAATAATATTAAATTCAAGTGTAAAATGTAGAAAACTATGTATATGGCTATATTATAAATTGTTGATTTTTCAAAATATTTAGCGTGGAAAATGCGAAACTAGCTAACTTGGCAGACGCTGTCCTGCCCCGACTTTGGAAAGCGATAAAAGAGTAACTTCCGTGTCCTATATATATACATAAAAAAAATAATTATAATAGGTCCAGCTTAAAAGGAGTTCAATCAATATATTTAATAAATTATTTTCATAAATTTGGTAAAAATGTGAAATTTTGCAAAATTTATTACAATAATTAGGTTATGTGACCATACAAAAAAAATTGTAACATTATACAGTACATTTGCATTTAGATTGTACAGAAATATGATACAAAAAGTGTATTTAACAGTTTTATTTATAAAGAAGCCGGAAAGCTTCTATGACATTTAAAAGAAAGC
>JAOCPS010672960.1:0-10703 GCA_025505425.1 Graphium colonna | reverse complement strand
TTGCTTTACCTTTCTTTAAACCGTTGTTTTTATCCTATTATTGTGTAACCTTTTTTGTGTATACATTAATAGGGTAATACCCCCCCCCCCCCCCACCGCTAATTCCTCCATTCCGTGAACTTATTTACCTCCCCTCGTATTATAATACATTTACAAACTCATTCTGCGTCAATTTGTTTTAAATTAATTTATTATAGCGTGCATGTACATAAGTTCTCTTCTATAGTTCCGTGACCTATTTAGAGGAAAGAAAATGATAAATTGTGTAGTAGATTATTTATACTATCCATATACATCGATTTGCACTAATCAGTAAATGCCCGATAAAATATTATAATATATACATAAAATTATAGAGAAAAACCTAAAAGTGGTGGTCTAAGTTGCATACTTTTATGTTATATTTTATACATAATAATTTCCCCTCTTTATCCTTCTTGGACGATGTGTGCTTCACACATCGACTGATCTCGTCGTTTTTATTTAATAATTTAATCTTATTTGATACTACTCACTCTTAGTAACAATGACTAAAACAAAGTAAGAATAACTCTGAATTTTCGCATAAGAAAGAGTTACAACTAAAACGTTTTCCGTATATATTTATTTTTTTCGGGCGGTCACTTATCGGTGGAAAACTTTGTATCAGAGTCGTAATCACTCAAATATCCTCCATAGATGGTGACAGTCCTTCCCGACTTCAAGACCGCGGAGAGCCTCATCGCGGCCAATGTACCCGTATACGTTCTAACGCACGCGGGTGCGCTCATCGCCAAGGGGCTAAATGAACTCCGTAACCTAACAGGATTTGACGGGAATGATCCGAATTCCACAAATGCCGGCATATCCTCGAAACTTGTAATATCTTCCCCGGATGTGCCTAACATGAAAACTACAGTCCGTCGTAACTCAACCCCGGTGAGCACCTACAAGCCTGTTAAAACCAAACGCTGCAGTACGGACAATACAACTAATATGGACGATATACCTGGACATCCAGACAGACCAGTCGAGAAAGACAATGAGATACAGTCAACTAGTTTCGGTGACATTAAAGTACGATGTATACGTGAGGTGAATAGCGCGGAAGAGATCGGTACGTCGAACGAAGGTCAGAGCCTCAGTGACAACAGAACCGATGGATCAATAGATTGCGATGGTCAAACCCACGAAGTAGATAATACCAATCGGGAAAATCCGGAAGACATCGACTCTATAGCAAATTCCGATCACAACTATATGCCAAATGCGACCGATTCGCCTTAAAGAAGCGAAAGTCGCCTTAAAAAACTATTAAAATGCGATGAAATTCTTAGAGATGAAAAAAGACCCACGAAACAGCTAATGATATCGATCGGGAAGATCCTGAGGAAATAAATTCACTACGAACCGATCATAACTGTCTGGCTCGAAGGACCAACTCCCCTTGAAGAAGCGATTAAAATTCTAGGACATTTTCAGAGATAGTGTCAAACTCGATGGTCGTGACAAGCTCGGGCGTTGTGACAAATCTGTCACTATGACAACCTTTGTTACCTTTAGTGACAGCCAGTATGTTATACCAGATTAGTGTTGTATATGGTGTTAGCAAATCTCGAATAGTTTCATAAGTTTTTTCCACTTTTTGTACAGTTTCTATTAATATAAGTTTGTACGCGTGTATGTATTATGATTATACAACAAAGGATATACTTCATGTTTTGAATTTGAACTCCAGTCATTCGTATATTACGTCACCTGAATATGTTGATTTCTGTCATATGTATACACACGGCCAGGTTTTCTTTTATGGGTTATATATTCCTGATGGAAAGCATGCATGACAGTTCATCCGATGTTAAGTGATCCCGTCGCCCATAGACAAAGAACATCCGATCAAAGAACAAGTGCGACTCCTTGCGTTGATCACCTGGGAAATCGTTGCCATAGAAGTGCAGAAAGAGCTGTAAAAAAAGGTTATGCTCTCCCATCTTAAAATCACACTTTGTTAATACCTACATATATGTACGTACTAAATGTGTGACATAATTTACTAAGGCTTTCTTATTAATAAGATTTAATGTTTCTTACGTGGCTCGTATGAAAGTTATGTTTGTTGTTGATTTTGTTAATATTTTCTTAGCTTTATTTTGAAATGTTTATTACGATTGTTATATTATAAGCATTATGTTATAAATGTACTTCGTGCAATGAAGGGTATAAAGGAGCAAAACTTTACCGAAAGTAATTAATTGGTGCATTAGATAATTTCGTTTCCATTATTTTGTACGTAATGTCAAAACATTTATGTCCAAAAATCACATGTAAATACATGTTTACTTATTTATTTTCACAATACTTTAAAACCGAAAGTGATTTGCTTACAATCAATCAATTTGTTTGCATTATTTTAATATTTTTTGCAATTGTTATGGTTTAAAGTTTATGACGAACTGTTACTAAGATATTCTCGCGGTGTTACCATAAACTTATATGATTTTTCTAAAAAAATGTTCGGAGTGCGAATCACTTCAAACATTTTTTATAATATTTTTGAAAATAATTCGGGTGTATTGAGACACAGTTTGATATATTATGCATACTCCAGACGTCCAAACGACGGCGTATTGGCAATTGGACGGTTATTCACTTTGGAATGCTAGCCTTCCATTTGAATTGTTGGATGTCTTGTAAATAATATCCTTTAGATATTATATTATTGTCGTGAATCCTTTAGATATTCACGTGATTAGGTTATGTTATAGTACATAAGTAGCTATAATTGTTTTTGTATTATTTTTTGTTTGTATTTTTTCTATGGTAGACTTTATAATAAGGCCAGTCAAATAATATAAACAATAAGCTGAAATCACAAAACGCGATGTAAATAGTTTTTAGTATGTTATTAGAACCACCAGGGAAGTGTAAAACTGTGTTTTCCAAAAAAAATGTGCTACCGTTCATTATAAGTCAAATACTGTAGAATTTTCAGACTTTATTTTTTATATACCAACTCAAAAATCATGTCTTTATGGAGTTTGTAGTAAGAAAAGTTTTGGAAATTAAATAAAAATATTATTTTGTAAACCTTTTGCCCATAAAACTATTAGTCGTTAATTTAATCGCTGACACAAACACACTACTAATTTAAAAGACCTTTAAAGTTGAGATGTGAAGACCATCATTTCTGTAAATTGTGCAATTTTTGAAGTACAACGTGGGTAGCACAAATATTAAGCTGACGTACCAACTTACGAGTGGTAATCGTTATGAAATGGAATATAAAAAAGTGTTATGTACGCACCTAAGAAGTTATGCTTCTTTGGCCTAATTTGTAGACAAAACGACAATGATAATAGAAAAAAAGGGTATTTAATATGTGCATACATTGAAAGTTTTATTGTAACGCATTATCAAGTTAAATAAAGTTTTTTTTTAAATATCATAAATAATGAACAAATAGACTTTAACTTTTCATATTTGTCACGTAGCAACACCAATTTAGGAATTTGCGAACTGTCAGAAGAGCTGAGTTTTGTTATATTTTAACTAAGCTGCGCCATCTAGTGAAAGTTACAGACTCGATGTTGCTGCGACATGGTTATATTTCATATATCCATCTATATCTATTATATACTATAGTTCTATACACTACATGATAAATGACATGACATGACTAACTAACTTCATAATGATGTGCGTGCGCATCGTAAATATTGACTCTCTAGCTAACTTCACACTGTCGGTTTTTCATGTCGGTGGGCGCGCGCATCGTAAAAAAATACTATCATCATTTTCCCCTGACGCCCCAGAAGAAGTATAACTTCAATAAAACAATTCTTTAAAACTAAATTAATAACACGAAAAATGCAACTTCAGATCACGTTTTTCGATTGTAATGTACTATTTGACTGGCCTATGTTGCGTTTGCCGCAACATATAAATTTTAAAACTAGCCAAAACGTAGAAGTTACTACGACTAAACTAAATAATTTATTATAAGATTTTACTAAGCCACTTTATAATTATTAATATCGATACCTAAATTCGCAAACCAGCTAACTTCACTTTGGTCAAAAAACGTGGAGTTCGCAAAGACATGATTTGGAAGGAATTTTATATCTAATGTTATTATAATTATCTGAATAAATAAATCGAAAACCTGTCTAGTTTGTCTACAGGTTGAATTTGATTCTTGTTTGTATTTAGTTTGAAAAATATTAGAATTTTCGATTTAGAAATTTTGAATGTGTACTTGAATGGAGTTGGCTGGTTTGCTATGTAAAATTAGCTTTAGTAAGTTATTCAAGTATGGTATTTAAATATAAATTGTCATGATATTAATATCTGTTACTTTTTATCCCAGTAAATAGATTATCAATTATATTATTTCAATATAATTGATTGAAACCCGAGTTTATATCAGGTGTCATCACATCGACATCGAAAATGATAAAAATATTTTTGATTTTGCATGTTTGTTCCTTTTTATTTTAAATATTTATTTAACTAAAGAAATATTCACGGAATTTGAAAAATTGAGAATAACACTATTAAGCTAAGTTTTGTTGAAAAAATCCAAAGTAAAAAATGATATAATAGGTATTCAAAATAACTAATGAGTAAATGTTACTTAATAACTTCTAAATTAAGTTAAGTATGAAGACATAAGATTACACATTCTAATAAAACCACTTTATAAAGCTGTTAGCGTTTTATTTTCGACCGCCTTTGAAAATAGAAGGTCAATTCTGCTTTTTTATCGTAAGTGGTTACTTCATATATAAGCTTAATTTAAATGAACAGGTGAAGCAGTGTTCAGGGCTGACGAACCTACAAGTTCTAGGAAAACTTTGCATCTTTTATCTCTTAATATTTTTTATTATAAATTTTTACCAAAATCAATTTTTAAAATTTCAATGGACAATTATAAAAAAAAATATTTTTAAAATGCCATACATTATGTTTAAAAGACTTCGGGATTTTTATTTCAAAAATATTTTTTTTAATAAATTTAGTGTAGTAGATGATATATTTGTTAAAATGTAAGCATTGTAAGAAAACAATATCAGATGTACACATTGGTTTGTACTTTGTACCCATTGTTTTAAGTCGATATATACAGTGTAAACTTTATATAACGACACTAAAGGGGATGTACATTTTATGGCGCTATAGAGAGTTGTTAAATGGAAAGAGTGTATCATTGTATGGAAGGCAAGCTAAACCAATCAAAGCCATGTTATGTCGACGCTTTAGGGAGTTTGTCGTTAAATCCAGTGACGTTACATGGAGCTTACACTGTATGTTTAAATACATCATAGATTTCCGTTTTAGTTTTATGTTGTTATGTCATAAATATAAGGTTTAGATTAAATCTACGGATAGGTATTCTATAGGATTGAATTTAAGGTTAGAATTAAATAACTTTACTTTAGCAGATTGTCAAGTATTATTCCATCGTCACTATTTTTACTAATCTTCTACATAACTTATCACGATGTTAATTATTTAAATTTAAACAAACTGATGGATTTTGTCAACGTTGTTTTTATTTACCAAAAAAATATTTGTGATTTTATTCCTAAAATAAGTTACAATGATGTAAATAAAACGATTTTAAGATATCGGCTATTTTTACACCTGCATGATACTATGAATATCATATGACGTTAAATCCTTTAGGTAACCTATATTTGACTTTGATAGTATTAAATAGTAACCAAATTACCGAGTAAAGAGGTTATCTTGTCAAGTTTTAAATATTTTGATCGGTTTTAACAGACTAAAAAAAATGATGTTTTTTTTTTAATGTACGTTCGCTCCTATCTCCGTCTTTAAAAAATCCATTTTAAAAATTCTTAATCGACTAATAGAAAAAAGAATCAAGGAGAAACGGTTCAGCAGTTTGTTTTTAAAATCAAAATAACGCAGGAGATGTTTCGAAAGTACACTTTTTTTAAAGTTCCTGCGAAAATAAACTTGAAAATACACATGTGTAAGTAAAACTTTTTGTCAGTATTTTAACAAAATTGTTGCAGTATAATCCTTTTAAAAGACTACATTATGCAATTCTATTTAAGTCGATTAGTAAGGGTAAGGACACAAAATGAGTTTTTGTAATTATTTATTTTGTTTACAACTGTAGTTACATCTTTTCTACCTTTAATTTTCTATTTCCAGTCTAAGTTGCAAGTGAAACACATTTGTTTCTTTTTATTGTTCGAAAATTACGATTATTTAGTCTTAAAGGAATGTATAATATAGTCATGGGCGTATATAGATAGGGATTGACAATCCTAGGATAGTCTAGTGCCCAGGATGTTGGAATTTAAATTCTAGGCTGGACACCTAAGAAACTTTGTTGTAGGGGCCCAGTCCCCCTCCCCCTCCTTCAAAACAACCCCAGACATGTCCATGAATACAGTATACATAAACAACTACACGTGTTGTGCTTAAAATAGTAGAAGATATAGTAAGCTATAATGTAATGGTCATTCGAATGCACAAACTAGATAAGGTTATGTTTTTAATAAACCCACCGTTAATTGGGCTTTTTATATCTACAATATGAAATAAGTCCAATTGTAAATTTATTCAGTTTTTGGAAATTTTTATATTTTGTATATCGCGAATATAATAGTTATTTTATTTAATTATAGCAACGGGCTGTTTAATTTTTGATAACATTTAAGAATTGTATGTTAAGCATTTAAAATAAATAAATGTTTTTTTGTATTCGAGTTTGATTTTATTTAAATAGTCCTTTATTACAATGTCTTTAAATGTTGTATGAAACAAATAATTTAAAAAAAATGCGTTTCATAGCTTTCTATTGAATCAATCGAAATAACTACAACTGTAGAATTAATAATTTTTTTGTTTTTAATGTAACCCTACAACCCCTAGTCTGCAATCTAACATCCACAATTACTATGAAAAGAGTATTTAATGTGGAAATTTCTAAAGTTATTATGAAAATCTTGAAAAAGTGTTTAAATTTATATGGCAATATATAAACGAAACAAAAATTAAATAGAAAGGTGCCATCTATATGATAGTATGTTGCGTAATAAAATCAGCCCAGTAAAGTTTCGGGCAATTTAAAATTTTGTGTTAACTTATTATATTTTCGTTTGGTGTTACATTTTCCTAAAAACATGAAGAAAAAATATATCTGAAAATCAGCTGTACAATTGTTGCCATTTTGTTAAGAATGAAATGTCTTAATGGGAAAAAGATTCTTGACAAAGTTCAAGAATCAGAATATTATGCAGATCTTCGAAACGATGCCTGTGTATATAACAGTATATAAAAGTGTAACCAGCTCCATAACTTAGTGGTATGGGCCCTTGCTTTGTAAATCGGAGGTTGTGGGTTTGAATTTCATGGAGGAAAAATAACATGGTGTTGTTGTTTCTTGGTTGGATTAGGACAATGTGGGCTAATCACGCGATTTCTGAAAAGTAAGATGATCTCTCCCCAGTCATGTCCATTGGGTATGAGAGTAAAGGAACAGAGTGCACCTGTGAATGTGCGTACACTGGTGTACTATAAATATCTCCTGCGCAGTTGGCTATTCTCGGAGTAGATTGGCCGCCGTGGCCGTAATTCGGTCAGGAGGACTTTAATATCATAGTGTAAATCAATAAGGTATTTTGATACTCAGAAAATATGAAAAATTCGTATGCTTTCTATTTGCTGTAGATTTGGTTCGTGCTGGAGTAATCAAATGATCGGGATTATAAATCAAATCGGCCTAGAAATTGACAATCTGTGAAGTTAAAGTTAATAATAATAATGGTTATAAAAGGAGTTCCTGAACATGTCAGAAAACTAGTGACACACATTCTCGATTCAGTGGGCGATCACCTTCCGATCAGCTAAACCTAGCTATTGTGAAGGCATTTAGTGATCGTAATATCGTTCGTTAGTCGGGTTAAGGGCACTGAGTTATCATGGCTCGAAAATTACTTGAAAACTCATATTTTGACAAGCATTATTGCCAAATCATTTGGGAATCTAAAGGTGAAACTTTTATATTTTTATAAAATGTATTTGCAAGTACAATTCTTTTCTTTTTGAAATTTCAAAAGTGTAACAATATAAAAATTAACCGTTCCGTTTAAGATGTTAGTTTTAACGATTTTGTGATTGTAGATGGATTAGAAAGTAATTTATTTTTTAGGTATTGTTTTTTAATTTTTTTTATTATTCTTTTTTTCATTTATTATGCTTTGTTACGGTTTTTTTTAAGTGTTTTAAATTGTTTAATATGTTTACTTATGTAAGTTGGGTGGTACTCGGATTATTAATCGTGTTAATAGTTACTGCACTTATTTGATATTCTTTTTATTATATTTAAATATTTATATTTTATTTATTTTACCTATGTCTATTTTATCAGATGGTGATCGTTTTGTATCTGCCAATAAATCTGCTGAATCCGATGCTGACGAGAGCTTTAGCTCAACAAGTGGCCCTCTCAGTGATTTTTTAAGTTAAAGATTTCTGGAACAATCCCGTTACTTGTTAAATATTTGTCATATAAACGCGCAAAGTGTTGCAAGTTATTTTGATGACTTGTACGATGCATTCTTTAACTGTAATGTGCATGCTATTGTGGTCTCTGAGAGTTGGCTTAAACCACATCTTCCGTCTTCTTTATATTCTCTACCAGGTTTTGTTTTAATCCGTAACGACTGTCTGGAAAAGGGAGGAGGGGGACTTGCCATCTATCTATAAAGTGATCTTCCTTATACAGTGCTGGCCTCCTCAACTCAGAATTTTACTTCCGCTGAGTTCCTTTTCCTAGAGGTCACGGTTAAATCCGCCAAAATATTTATTGCCGTTGTCTATTATCCCCCAAACGTTAACTATTTCATCGATTTTTAAATTGGTTCTTGAATCTTTGAGTTCGGAGTATACACATCTGGGCGATTTTAATACCAATCTCCTAGATTTAAATTCTCCCTGCTCCCGTAAATTACTGCATATAGTCGAGTCAAGTTGCTTACAAGTTCTACCTCTCCTAGCCACTCACCATAACCTCTCTGGTGATGACACTTATCCTGTCACCCTATCCCTCCCTGGTTTCCACCCATGGACAACATCCCGCCCCTCGGGTTTTCTCACCATGATTTAATTTACCTATCCTGTATCCTTAAGCCTCCTAAGCCAAAATCCAAGGTTCTGTATGTGCGTTCTTTTGTTAAGATGAACGTTGACAAACTTTGTAGTGATGTTGCTAAGATGTTTAATAAATGGAAACACGGTAAATGCGAAAGTCGACATTTTTAACGCTGAAGTCACTAAATTGTATAATATTCATGCACCATTAAAGAAAGTAAAACTTGGGCGTCCTCCAGCACCATTGATGACCCATGACATTCGGAGTGCCATGAGACGTAGAGACCGTGCGTTTATGATATTTAAGAAACATCGTTGTGACAAAAATTGGTCTCTGTACAAATTAACTAGGAATCGATGCAATTAGATGATACGCAACATCCTAGATAATATTTCTTTATCAAATTCGGCCGGTATTTGGAAGTTCCTTGGGACTCTAGGTATCGGTAAGTCGCGTGTTTCAAACCTTCCGATCTCAGTCTGTCTAGATGATATAAATCGACATTTCTCTACCGCTACTTCAATGGACCATCTGACGATGTGTGATACTATTTCTAATTTACATGGTTTGACGCATCCTAATATTAATTCGGTCTATTTTTCTCCTGTCTTTTCTGATGAAACCAGGAAAATAATCCATGCGATTAAATTCAAGGCCGTCGGATGTGATAAAATTGTTCGAAGCATGATTATTCCAATTCTCGATCCTTTGCTCCCTGCTATTAATCACGTAATTAACTTTCCCTTAAACTCGAGAACCTTTCCTGCCTTATGGCGTAAAGCTTACGTACGGCCTCATCCAAAGTGTTCTAATCCTATTCTCCCAATCCACTACCGTCCTATTTCTGTTCTGCCCTTCCTTTCAAAGGTAATTGAGTCCTGTGTCCAAAAACAACTATCTCATTTTATTCTTAAGAATATTTTTTTAAATCCTTTACAATCCAGTTTTAGACCTGGTCACAGTACTACTACCGCTCTTCTTAAAGTGATTGACGATATTAGGACTGGAATGGAGGACTAAAAGGTTACAGTTATGGTTCTTATCGATTTCTTTAATGCATTTAATACCGTCAGTCACGACATCCTTTTAGCCATCCTTTCCCATTTAATGGTTTCTGATGAAGCGCTGGAATGGTTTTCCTCCTATCTTCGAGGGCACCAGCAGTTGGTTATTGTTGGGGATACGTCATCAAGCTGGCTTTATCGTAACCATGGTGTCCCTCAAGGTGGTATACTCTCCCCGTTGTTATTTTCCGTTTTTATAAACTTTATCACTAATAACATTCGCTGTGCGTATATATACAGCTGCATCTATATGCAGCTGTATAGTCAAGCATCCATTAATTGTCTTCATGAAGCCATTTTTAAAATTAATGAAGATTTAGACTCTGTTAAGACATGGTCAGAAAAGTTTGCACTTACTATAAACCCATCAAAGTGCCAAGCAATAACGGTTGGAAGTTCTCGCACTCTAGAAAAAATAGCAACAGATGTATGACATCATCAATTATACATACTTATATGTATATATTTATATGTATGTACTTAATATATATGGAGGTATATGTAAATTAATGTATTTTATTTATATATAT
>JAOCPS010672849.1:0-10703 GCA_025505425.1 Graphium colonna | reverse complement strand
CTTGGTAGTCCCGAAATCACTTGATCGAGCCTTTCACCTCAGAGTGTGACGGATCAGCGTCACTCCCCACTCAAGTTTTCCCTTAATTTTTTTTCGTGCATGAATTAGTGTTAGTTTTTTCTTTCCTCTGTATTCAGTTACTGTTTCACTAGCCTCATTGATTTCTCCACGGCTCCTAGAGATTGTAACGTGATGCTAAACAGCGTAAAAATGTGGCTATCATTTACTTTTATTTTTTTTTTTTGAAATTGAAAATGAGCGATGAACATTGTTATACAACAAAAATATTTACAAAGCAATATGAAAAATAAATCTAACTACAATAATCGAATAATCCTACTCAACGCGGCATGGTGCCAGGGCTGCATTTCCTCGCTGAAATGTTATACTAAACCTTCGGGCGAGAAAAGAACCAGTCTCCTTGTCGTCGGAACATTAATTTCATAAAAATTTAATTATATTAAATACTTTACAGATGTCATAGTATATGATGTAGATGGTACAATTTACGCCTATTACATATTCATGGACGGAAATGGTTTAATATGATCGAATTACAACTAGAGTGACGTGTCAATCAAATTGACTGACTTCCATCCGTGTAACACGATTATGAAGAACCTCCTTACGGTGTTTGACACATGCGAATTTCACTGTTAGACATATATAGATGCAGAATATTAATATAAATTGACATTAAATGTTATAATTTATAGTTTTATATAAATTGTAGAGCATATCGCTTCTCAGCTTCTGCTCCACTTCTACGGCCGCGCTCTCCTGTCGGCAAAAAATAAAGCATGCATGACTTTTGGGGATGCCGGATGGCCATGTCTACTATCCTTGATCCCGACCTTATCCCATCCAATAAATCTATGCTATCACACTTCCTGAAGGAAGACAAACGAGCCGTTCACTTGGTGGTAAGTGATCCCGTCGCCAATATACACACGCAACATACGGAGAGTTGCGAGCGCGTTTTCAACCGAGGAAATGGGATAGGATGGGGTCGGGATTAAGGATTTGGAGAGGAAAGGAATGAGAAAAGAAAAGGGTAGACATGGCCATCCGGCATCCCCAAAAGTCATGCATACGTAATTTTACCCAGAGTTTATTAGAGGGAAATACCACCACCAAATATTTCCCTCTAATAAACTTTCCTTTCTGGACTTTCCTTGTACTGGACTTTCCCCAAACGAGCGCGGCCGTAGAAGTGCAGCAAAACATGTAAAATGATGTTATACTCTACAATATTTAAGGTACACCAAGAAAAAATGAAAATTGTATATTCCATTTCAATACTTATTATTTTATTCGTTTCAAATTAAAAATATCGTTCCTCGTTTCTGCTTCAATCGTCGAATTGGAAAACATAAGCTCGGCGTTGTACCGTTTCTCACTGATCCGCAGGGACCTCATTGTTATGAAAACTGTTGAATATAATTTTCAATCGTCCAAATTCTTGAAAAACGCTATCATTTCGATGTTGTTTTTCTGTTATCATCTAGTAGTATTTATTAATAAAAAAAAATGCGTTTGAATAGTGTATTTTGGTTAGTAAGAAATACAGTAAAATATTATAACTGACTAACTGGTCTCTGCGGTTTCAATTGCGTATTTTGTTTATGGAAAGGAATACAAACGAGCAGACGGTTCACCTGATGGTAAGCGATCCCGTCGCACGTAGACACAGGCAACATCCAAAGAGTCACGCGCGTTGTCAACCTGAATAATTGCATAGAATAGGTTTATTGAATAGGATAGGTCGGGATTAAGGATTCGGAGAGCATACGAGCTCTTTTTTTCCCGATTTTAATTAATGCTCCGCCCCTATGAGTTATGCCGTGATGTTTTATACAAAAATTTTATACAAGAGGTTTGTAGCTTCCGCCAACCGTTTTGGATAAACAAAGCGTCTCCAGCGCCTCGTGCCACTCAGTCGGATTTCATCCAATTATTTCCGAAGGGGCGCGAAGCGAATGACAAAGTGGCGGCAACTGCTTTTATTGTAATGAAAGTTATATTGGAAGTGGAAATTGGCGGAAGTGTCGGTGGATCGCTTAATTGTACGGAAAGAGGACGGTGGAGGGCGCGGGCGTCCCCCCTCCCCTTGCGGACCCCGGAAGCGACAATTATCGGGGATTCAGGGAAACGGCTCAAAAATGGCCGTTTAGATGTGTAAGATGCGACTTAAAGGGGCCGCCTGTTTCTCAATTCGGATGTTTCAAGTTTTTATGGGATGTTCGCGCGTATTCCTCATTTGTGAACCGATTTTGAAAATTCTTGTTTTTACCTGAAAATCTTCCGAAATGGTCTTAAATTTTTTTTGGATAAATTGGTTCTGTATTTTGTTTTGTTGTTCCCGAAAGGACGCTTTTAAGGCGTTTGATGTAGGTTTTCTGTTATTTTCGGAAGTTACGATATCTGACAGTTAAACGGTTCACTTTCGAAATAAAAGATCAGGTGAAATACGTAATATTTCACAAAAGAGATGAGAGACCAGCATTCAGCTTCCCTGATATCACTTTAAGACTTTGCAGCATCTAAAGTTTTCCGATTGCATTGTAACATCACTGGACAAACAGCAACAGCTACTATACTTTTATTTGGTGAAGCGCTATAGCCTAGTGGTGGTGAAGGGTACGGATATCCGATCACGAGTTCGAGGGTTCAAATCCTGCTATTCGACTATTGTCATGAACCATATCCTAGCACAAGCCTAGAGCTTGTTTGCAATAGTATTTTTTTGTAAAATTCCGAATAGCTTGCTAATATTTCACCAAATGAGCAGATTATGATAAGGGGTGAATCACCGGTTCTAAAAGCTGTCTTTCCAAAAATTAGATGAAAATTCTTACTTTATTTGTCATTCGTTTTATACAGGATAACTGGTGAGTCACTCTCACAATACTTTACAAAATTTTATTTAGGGATCATATTTGAAGACTAAAAATACTATTGTACTACCACTGAGTCAACATAATCTAAAGTAAAAAAATAATTACGTAATTCACGGTCATCGGAGCGGACACGGCGTGGCCGGAGTGAGACGGAAGGCGGAGGGAGGGTCGGCGGCCTCGCGCACGCACTTCATTCGTTTATTGGAAAATTTGGGCTGAACCTATGCCCCTAATTTTATTACATAAATATGATGGCAATCAATTGCCGAGTGCTCTCTTTTAATATCGTAGGAATCAGCAATCAACCTATATATCCAAAATTTCGAATCATTATCATGACTTAAAGATACAATTATTTGTGTTCATATTATAATTCATAATCTTGAAGTCTCAGACAAATTGCCTCCACGCCCAAGGTTGACTGGGAGAGACTGTTTAAAAGACATTATCTGGACCTTTTGTTACCTCTATTTCGATGTTTTTCAAGAAAGAATAATTTTTATTTAACCTCAGCAATATAAACTTTGAAAAGATTGATGATGATGAAAGATGACCGGCTGGCGCAGTTGCTAAGACATTGGCTGCGGTGTCACAGGTCGTAGGTTCGATTGCCACACGGAAGAAATATTTGTACGACCTACAAATTGTTGTTTTGGATGGATTGTAACAAAAGTTTTTAATTATAATAACAGTCAAGTCAGCATTTTTTTTAATCCATATAAATTAATTCAAAAGTCGAATTTAGTAACGGAATACTTTACCAACTTCATATAGGAAGTACCGTTAAAAAAAATGTACATGTGAAGCCAAGGTTCTTCAAGCGCACAATGCTAATGCTGCCAATCCGTGTGCGATAGAAACAACCGTCCTCAAACGCATTGCAATGACAAGGACAGAGATCACGATGCCGCGGTGAGAGCAGGAGCGAATGGTGCCGTATAATATTGACAATATTATGACCGACATCGCTCACACCATCACAGACGCTTATTATAGTTTGATTTTCTATTCGTTAAATTACGTACAATATAAATAATATTGGTTTTAAGATGACGATTAGAGGTATGTTTGGCATTTATTTCTATCGGATAAAGTTTATCCAATTGTGTAAGCCGGAGCTTAGAAAAGGTCTCAAACATAAGTGGTTTTTATAATGTAGCATTAAAAAATGAAACCGATAGCAAAATCGCAATTTCTAGGAGAACCCATGCTTAAAAGTCGTAGAGTAACGTAGAGTGGTAAGTAACACCCATATAATTGGCGTCGTAACGAAATATCAAAGACGAGATATTTCGTTACGACGCCAATTAAATAATCAAGATATGAGAGAAATCGTCAGAGGCAATTTCATCAATTCCTGAACGAACCCAACGATTCAAAATCGACTCTCAACTAATTAAATCAAAATAGAAACGATATTGAATAAATGTCTTCCGGCGTAGAAGTAACCGAGTCAAGTGATTTCGCCGTAAGAAGTGGAACGCTCAGAAGAGGGTAGTTTTGAATTCAATCCATAAGGTCATCATAACTTATTGTTTATAAGCCAATTCGGTTAATTATTTTGTTGGAATAGATGGCCCGTATAAATTGTGTAAAGTAAGATCTTTATGTTTTTTTGTTAAAAATTTTTTAGGTTTTTTTTTTGTAATCTTTCACTATATGCTGTTTTTTACTGCCACTACCGAGGACGAGTGTTTTGTGCGTAATCTTCTATAATTCTCGTTTTAAAATTACAGACATCAACCCAAAGATCTCCAATCCACCATATCCCATATTGAGGAAAAGAGAATATAGTTTTTTTTTTTATAAAATAACGCTGCCTTTTTTTTAATTTTAAAGTTTTATGTTACAAAGGCGTTTTACACACATAAATCATATACAAACACCGAGATCCGAAGCAACTATTTGTATGTCGTAAAAATTTTTAGTCCGTGTGGGAATCGAACCCACGACCTGAGACGCCGCAGCCAATGTCTTAGCAGCTGCGCCAACCGGTCATCCAAGTATAGTACTTCATATTACACATAAATAAAAGGCAATCAATAGGCATGGGCCATTTCGGTGATTTTTCACTTGCTTCACACGTTCTCATTGTACGCAACGATAACGTTATATAACCGATAGCAAGTGAAAAAACAGTGAAACGGCCCATGCCTAGTAATCAATACATTTACAAATAATGCTAAATTGCTTGTTAATAACAAAATATCAGCATAAACTACATAATTATCATCTGGGTATCTTATAACATTGCTTATAATTATCAAATATTTTTCCCAATTTGTTTGTGCGATGTTTATGTGTTATGTCTATTAATTTCTCACCATTTATGAGTTGCGTCATTAATTATTTATCTTTCGATTATGTTTACTCAGTGGAATATTATTATTATTTTTTTAATATCTTTATTATTGAAAGAAACTCAACAGTAAACTGTATAATCATAACAGACTATAAGTAAATTACTTCCTTTGATTACTTTATAATAAAAAAAATATATATCTCCGTCTCCGTAGCCTAGTGTTCGATTCCCGCGGGGGGACAATGACTTTGTGTTCTTGTTTCTTGTGTCAAATATACTTGTGCACTATAATAACTCCTGCGCAGTTGGCTAATCTCGGATTAGATTTGCCGCCGTGGCCGTAATTCGGTTAGAACTTTTTTTTTTATTAAAAATATTGGCTCTATAAGATCTCCTTGCGCCATACCAGAAAAAAGTTGCCATACGCTTACCTAAAAAACAATCAGGGTCACCGGCACAGCCTTGGGAAGGGAAGTGAAGACGAAATCTGGCAACGGGCCAGTCGGCAACTCGGATGCAAGAATACCGCGATCTTTGTATACGACTTTGCCCAAAAAGACCGCGACACTGTGTCTTCTGCATCCGTCGGACAATCGCGTTTGTCCTTGGGCGTTGAGCGTTATTTATAATGATATTTGTTTTGCCTTCGTTCTCGCTCGCATTTTACCAATATAATTAACCGACGTCAAAAAAGACCAAGGTTCTCAATTCGGATGTTTCTATTTTTTCTTATGTATGGTCGCGCAAATCTCCGTCATTTATAAACCGATTTTAAAAAATCTTTCGGAATTGTCTCATAGAATTAAAAAAAAATCGCTTAACTTCAAATAGCTTTAAATCAAAATAACAAAATTAATTTTATTTACGCTCGCGCGTAGCTCCGTCATTTATAGATAGATTTTAAAAAAATCTTTTTTTTGGCTGTCTTTAGGGTGTATCTAACATTCTTTTTTATGTGTCGTATTAAAATTTTCAGAAAAATCGATCCAGCAGTTTGTTTTTTTAAATAAAATAACAAAATGTAGAAATATTCCCCTATATCTCCGCCACTTTGTAATAGTTTTAAAAATATTTTTTTATCTGATAGCGTATCATATACTTTCAAGATGGTCCCACAACATTTTTTTAAAAACGGATCAGTGATTTGTTTTAAAAACAAAATAACGGAGAAGATATGTTTCAAAAGTAAACTTTTATGGCGCTTGAAGGCGTTTTTTTTATTTTTTTATGGATTGGTTGTATTTCTAGAAAATTCGGTCCAGTTTTTTTTTATTAAATCGCAAAGAATAAATATGTATAGAAGGTACACTTTAAGGCGTCTGAAATCGGTATTCGTAATTTTAATTTGTATGAAAATAATATTCTTGAGAACTTTCGTATGCGAACTTGATGCTGCCGAATTAAGTTTTCTTACGAAAAACGTAATTTTGCTATTTACAAGAAATTCGGGATTTTTTCAACTGACTCATGCATACAAAAAGTCTCATGCATCAAGTTCAAAGTTATATAGTAATTATTCCCATTTTTTACGACATTACGCTCCATGCATTTGATTTTTGGAACAGGGAATTTAATTTAAAGTACAAAAGTATGAGTTTTGCTTTACATACACGACGTTTACACAATCGGTCAGAGATGTAAAACGAAAGGGAAATATTTTCTTTTTTCAAATATCTCCGAAACCCGGGTTTCCTTTACGAAAAGAACTTCTGTATTAGTTAATATAATAAGTCTAGTATCCCAAAAAAAATTACTTGATACAACTTGGTACGGTATTCCATATAAAAATGGATATTAACGTTTCTGTTGTTCAAAAAATTCAGGATACTGTTTTGTTTTTGCCTACTGAGGACTACAGTCAAAGTTTAAAGGATATCAGTCATGTTACATAGTACTGAAGACATTGCCAAAATTATTTTTAATTTTTGATTTGAGATTTTTTTAAAATATATGAGGTATTTACCTAAATTTGATTATTATTATTGTTTTTGTTTCAGGTAAGTTGCAATACCACAAATTATATATTTAATATAGCAAAAAGTAAGTTACAAATCCATTTTTAAAATCCTTTTTCAAAGCTTGTTTTTTATTAGTATTTCAAAGAAACATTACATTCGTATACAATACAAGATGGTTTTTAAATTCTTGTTCTCCGAGCTGCCTTTGTCTTTGTCTGCCATCTAAATTCAAAGTTGCGTTTGTGTATTTTTGTTTTCTTTAAAATTTTACTTTAAAATTGAAAATTTATTTGTCATGTTCTTTCAACTAATATTAAGATATTTCTAGGTATCAGCTACTGTTATATTTGATCTCTCATTTTAAATGTCAACATCTGCTTTATCTGTGCTTCACGACATGTACTAAGTCCACTACTTTTAAGCTTTAAGATTTTTGATTCGACAAAGACGTCGATTTGGACCTCAAATAAATCAAGCTGTTTATAAGGCCTAAGTTAAACCCTATTTACAACTGCAAAAAATTGCCCAAAAAATCGATAAAATAATGCATATACATTTACCGAAAACTTCGATTTTTCCCAACACAACTTACAACATAGAACGATGTTCTCTTACACAAGATGCAATTTTATACTTAAATTTAAATAAAAAAAAAACTCATTCTTCAAATACCTATAGCGATTTATTTTACACTTAAACGTATTACAAATTGCTATAAACAGCGCACTCGGTTTCGATAATTGCGAAAACTGCAACACAAGAACACCATTGGCCGCGTCACAACAAAGCGCGGACAGCGCCCCCGAGGGCTGGTGTAGGGTGACCATGCGTTACGAATACATTGGACTGTTCTTTCCAACCGACTTAAAAAGGAGGTTCGCATTCCGGTGAAGTTCGATATGTTATCCTGAACCTCCGTCGGAGACTTGACACTTGTTTAAAAAACTGCTTGTGAGGCGAAAATTCAAAGAGGTTAAAATTTACAGTAAATGAGGAAGTTACGCACGTTTGAGAGTGACAAACAAAAACAGAATTGCCAATCGACAGTGCCCATTTTTATATGGAAAACCGCACCAAGTTGTATCAAGTTCAAACATGTTTTTTTCTAGACTAGACCTGTTATATTAACTACTACAAAATTTATCTTAAAAAACTTGGGTTTCATAGAAAATAGCTTCTATTGCATTCTACATCACTATGATAGAATGCGCAAACGTCATGTAGGTAAAGCAAAATTCATACTTTCATACTTTAAATTAAATTCCACGCTTAAAATCAAATCCATGAAGCCAAAAGTCTTATATGAAAATAATTACTATATAATTTTGATCGTGCTGCAAGAGAATTCTTGGTACTAGGTTTGGGCATTATCCATTACAATTTGACTTGTAGAAGAAGTTTCACTTCTGACGAATATACTATTTATACGCTCAATTTGTTATTAACAAAAACTGGCAAGCGAGTAGATGGTTCAGCGTTTGATAAGTGATCACCATCGCCTGCTTACTCCTGTAACAACTTAAGGATTGTAATTCTATAAATTTGAGTGCTACTGTTATCCCTAAAACAGGACAGAATGTAAGTTCATAAAAGAAACCAGTGATAAATATAGTAGACCTGGTAGGTTACGGTGCAGTATGGTAAATCCCTATCCTCTTCTTTTCTCGATGAAGTTTAGTACTATAGTTGTTTTTATTATTTCTCTTGAGATATTTAGAAGGTGGTAGAGCGTAACATCCTTTCACAGCGTTTGCTGCATTTTTACGGCCGCGCTCGTCCGAGGAAGTATCACCGGCCGTTATAAAGTCGGCATAAAATAAAGTATGCATGACTTATGGGGATGCCGGATGGCCATGTCTACCCTTCTCTTTTCCTAATACCCATTTTTTTTCGCGATTTATATACAAAATTGCATTTAATAATGCAATACATCTACACCTAGCTGTTTCGCATGTTTTCACCCGCTTTATCCAGTCGGTTTTCGGGTCGTAAAGTAATTTTTTATTAGAAGTCTAGACTATAACTACCAATTAATCTGTCTAGAATTTAAATAGATTAGCGCGTTGAAACAAACAACCAAAAACATTTTTCTGCATATTTTATATTCATCTGTAATAACAGTCACCCTACACGGGCGCTCTAAGGGGAGCCGGGGAGGGGGCGGAAGTGACGAAATCTCCCGCCGCGTTGCCATGGCGACCGCCATGTTTACCCCGTCGTATCGATCGCTGCGCTTCCCTGTTTACATTGCAGGACTGGGGTTCGAATCCCAAACGCCAGGGGGATTTGATTCGGCAGGTAGTTTCCTACCTTATATAAGGTCTTTGCACTTTGAATGCAAATTTCTTGATTGGGTTTTTGGGTTTATAATGAAGGGGTGAATAGGTGAAAAATCTTAATTATTTTTTTGTAATTATTCGGCGAGCTTGTTCAGCTTGATTTAGTGTTTTTTTTTTATAAATTTCTGTATTAGTTTGTTAATAACTTTTTAACCGACTTCAAAAGGGAGGAAGGTTCTCAATTCCAATGTTTATTTATTTTTTGTTCGTCGTTTATGTACGTTCGCGCATATCTCCGCCATTTATGAACCGACTTGGAAAATTCTTTTTGTAAAAGAAAAAAATATTTTATGTATTTTTGCGCGTATCTTCGTCTTTTATGAATCAATTTCAAAAAATATTTTTTATCTATATCATATAACGACTACATTCTTCGTAGAAAGTCTCATAATATTTTCGAAAAATTTCGTTCATGAGATTTTTTTTTAAATAAAAATAAAATTTTAGAATGTTCGCACATATCTTCACAGCTTATGAACTGATATGAAAAAAATATTTTTTTACTTAATAGAGTATAGTATAGTATAGTTATAGCTTTCACATTAGTCTAATAAATATTTTATAAAATTCGGCTTAGTAGGTTGTGTTTAAAAGCAAAATAATGGAGAAGATATATTTCGAAAGTAAACTTTTAAGGCGTTTGGAGTAGGTTTTTGTAATTTTCTGTGAAAATAAACTTGTTAGTTTGTATAGTTAATCCATAACTCATTAAGTTTACAGTATTTAAGGTGGGGAATAGTTAGTTATTAAATAATACTTCCAACTATATTTACCTATGTTTCATAGTTTCCGACCCGCGTGACTGAATCATAAATACGTTTTCGTTTTTTAATAATTACGAAAGTAGACTGTCGTCACATTTATTTCGTATCAAATGAATAATAAAATCTCGATGTTTGCTCAAGTGTGAACGTACCTCAATATCCGAGTATAATGTGAGTGACAAGATTCTAGCTTATTGTGGGTGGGAGGTACAATAGACTCGGTCTTTCTTGGCGTATGTTTATTTTTGGGGGCAACGAACCAAAGCATCGACTGCGGACTACGCACTTTCCATTAGTAAAGATTTAGATAGTTATAAAGGTAACTTAATATTTGACCGCCTCCGTAGCCTAGTGGTATGGGCACTTGCTTTACAAACTGGAGGTCGCGGGTTCGAACCCCGCGGGGGGACAACGACTTTGTGTTGTTGTTTCTTGGTTGG